>JABUQX010112041.1:32500-75880 GCA_015478945.1 Trachelipus rathkii | reverse complement strand
ACAATTTTTATGATGAACAGAAAATGTTTACGTAACTCGAGGATCAACACTAGACCAAAAAGAATCCTGTAGAAGAAACACAAACTTCTTGTAAAGCCAGAGAAAAGTACGCTGATACTCCTCAAGGAAGTAGATGGATGAATTGCTGACTCCAACAGAACAAGAACTTCAAGTAAGTAGTGTGAGTAGTAGACCAATCTCTATCACCGATCGAGACAAGGAGCGATGTCATATTATTTCAACAGTTGCTGAACTGGAGTAACAGCCTGTCCAACTTCCAGAAGTTACAGAGAGGTCAGTGCTTTTTAACACCACTGACAGAATGGGAACAGTAGCGGGAAAAATGTTGCCAAGTGTCTGAAGCACTTCCAAAAGATTATGAGTGTACACACCTCCAGGAAGATTTTCATGATTTAATCAAACCATCTGCAAGGCACAAGAGGGTATGGATCTTAGAGAAAGAAGATCCGTCCTATGAGACCTTCACCGAGCAATTCAGAGCGTCCGAGGATGTGGAAGCAAAGAGTTACAAGAGAGTCAAACAAGACTGAAAGAGAGCTATGAATCATCTCAATCCTACTTATCACAGAACAGGACACAGAGCCAACAAAGGTGAAATCACCTGAAAATAATTACAGAGAACCTCCAGTTCGTTTTGCCACTTTAGAGATGACTAGAGAGGAAATTAGACCCTTGATACCTATTTGCCTCCTAAGAGTGAAAAATCTCGTTAGATTGATTAAAAATTTTTTTTGTAAAAAGTTAAAACATATTTCTATTTAATTTTATGGTTTATTCTTTATATGAACAGCAAAAAAAATCCCCAATGTTCAGAACCTTTAGGTTCAAGTTTTTAAATTTCTAAGATACAATATATACACAAACAGCACCATTTTACAGTTTTCATATTCTCTTAAGTCTTTTTAAGTGATAAGGTCTTCCTGAATGATTTTTAGTAATTGTTTAATTATGTCGCGGTACGAAGTGTCGGAAAGAAATTTTTCTTGCCGCCCAGAGGGTCCACGTCTTTTATCTTTTGAAACAAAAAACCTCATTAAAAAAAAATAGAAAAAAAGCTGTTTATAATTTACGTTCTTAAACTATTATTCATCAATCAACGTTTTTTATTGTTTATTACGCTAACGCATGTTTTTATGAAGCATTTTGCACTATTTAAAAAGCACATGACAAAATAAAAATCGAAATAATTTCGTTTGTTAATATTAAGAAACTCAATAAAAAACTATTAATCAGCTATGCCCTTTTATGAATATTAAGAATTTCTGATTAATTTTTAATTTTGATTTTAATTCAGAGATTAGCCGCTCTTATGGCTATAATAAGCGTTTGATTAATATTAGATTAGCCTTGATCAGCTTTGATTAATATAATGTAGTTATAATCTTCTTTTAATTTTTAATTTTAATCTTTCAGTGATAATCAGAATGCCTACAATTTTTAGGTTTTCGCTTATAAGCTTTTTAAATTGATTTAATGTTTCCATTTTAATTAGTACACGAGTCTCAAGTACATGTGAAGGATATCTAACTTATCGTTAAGTATTTAGCTTATCCCTAAGACTCCAACTCAAACTTGACTTTTATTTTATTGAATTCAGTTCATTTTATTTAATACTAAGATCTCATTAAACAAGGAAATCAGAATAAGAGAATCAAGAATTCCAATTTTGAATTTTAACAATTATATATATTTTAATTTATTACGGTAAACTTTTAAATAGAAAAATTTAATAATTGATTAATTATTAATTTTACTTTAAATAAACGGGCGACCTCATTTCTCTATTTAAATCGATAGTAATAATTCATTTTCGAGGACTGTGAATTGAAAAAGTTACCAATTCCACGTTTTGTTGCATTGTTACTACATTATAGTTGAACATTCAGTTAAACAGTATTTAAACGGATACAAGTCCGAATTGAGGTTATCAGCTTCATTCACACTCACGGCTAAAACGCAAGGTAAACTGAATGATCAACAGTGTTACTTCCATCTTATAAGTAACGATAAAACCGCAATATGGAAGTGCTATAGCTAGAAATGACCACAGACCCACTAAATTACATGCCTATCAGACCATTAGAAGCAGTCATACAACAAGAGCTACTCATTCATTTGTTCTTGACATACTCATGGACTATTAAATCAACCACTAATCCGATTTTGAATTAATTAAACATTTAATTTCCATTCATTTCAAATGAGATATTTGTATTTTCATATAAGTTACTTGGGTATTTGGTTTTGGATTTTCATAGAAGCGTTTGAATCAATGTATTAAATACCACCGAATCAATCATAATCTTTCGTTACGATTATAGGACAGAAGAAAAAAAAAAACTGAATACTATATTTGCGAAATTCGGTTCTCACGACTATTGTCGCAAACATAGGGAAAACAGTGGTTGTGCCCTCAATCACGAACCTTTTACAGTCCATTTGCATTGACAAACACATGCTTGCTTATCCTTTTGCTTAACCTCAGAACTTACTAATTTTCCTCGATCATGTCATAAACGATCTTTAAATCTTAAAAGAACCGCTTCACAGTTAACCCTAAGGACAATTCACGATTATATCTTTGCCACATGAAAGACAATCACGAAGCTTCCATATTCCGCGAAAAGCACCCCATTTCCGTACAGCATGATAAATAACTTTTGATGTTTCCAAGATATTCCCTCACGGTTGTTACGTCTTGTACCTCTGCTAAGTTATTTCCAATTTAAAAAATTTCCCATTCATTGTACTTGATATTATTCATTAACTTCATTAATTGCTCAATCGGATAAAGTTTTATTTAATTTTTTAAAATTGATGTTGCTTTAGTGCTCCATAACACTCTGGTTTCAAAGCAGTTCCAAGTTTCAACATAATTTCTGGTGGTTGGACATCAGCTTCACAATATTTTATTATATTATCCACCCATTAAACTCCTTATCTTTCTCAGGTTAAATTAATCCCATATATCGTTGGTGGGACAAGTAGTGCTATCTAGTATTCATCTTTAAATCCATTAGTGATTATTTATTTGACTTGGTCTTATAGGAAAGCATTGTGTAGGAAAATGTTGAAACGAATTTAAATCAAAGCAAAACCCAAGATATCCATTGGATATATTATACCCATGTACAACCTTCCAAATAAAAGAGGTAACCCCATTCAAAAGTTTCCCACAGGATCAAATTAATTGAACCCTTGTTACAACCTCCATAAATTGAGACAGATCATTAATACACCCAACCTCAAAACGATCCACCTATGTCATGTAGACAAATTCTACTTCGCAAGTAAGTGGAATATTTTCATATCCGCTAACTTGTGACGAGATATCCTGTTCTACAGTGACTAATATCCTTTGCTGGCATTGTATTTTTGAAGTATGAGTTTATAGTTACTATCGTAGAATTAAAATCCACTTATGAATTTTAATGTTTCTGATAAGGCAGAGTCCTTGATTGTAAAAAATATTTCACAATATTAAAGACTGAAGAAACTGACAAGTTTATTTGATATTTAAAATTGCATAATTCGAAAGACAAATTCTTGCTGTCATAAGCCACTTCTCAAGCTTCTGCCACATTTCAACAATTTGTGTGTTTAACTAACTTTACATCTGTAATACTTTTTTTGATTCGCCTGAATCCGGCACTTATGTTGGAGCTTTTGGACATAAAGTTTGGCGCGCAGAGACTGTTGAAAATAGGTGCTGGGAATCATAAAGTTTCCCAATGCTAGGAGATCAATCACTTCCGTAGAATCGAGTTCCTGAAATCCTAGGAATCGAATCTAGATTTAGAAGATCTAGATTGTTATTTCAAGAAATCCATTTTAGACTTCCACTTGCAGGAACAGAGGAAGGAAAGACAGAGGGAATGGAGGGAGAAACTTTCAGGGGTTGAGAGCAGGAATCTAGCAGCTTAGGGGAATTAGACGAGGGTTTTGGAGAAAAGCGATCTTTTTAAAGAAAGGGTCTGGACCACCACGAAAAGTGCGTTTTTTGGCGGCCTGAGACTTGCTGTTAAGTAAAGCAAGCTTAATGAAAATAGCTCCTCAAGTAGTATCACTATAGGGCAACGCGGAAAATTTCATATGCAGAAGATAGAAGTTTTCTTAGAAAAGTGAAACATGAAGAGTTATATTATTTTGGACTATATTATATTTTATATATATTATATATATTCATATGATATGCAAATTCCGTATACTGGTGTTTCTTTTTCCATTTTTAATGAATAAAAATGGAAATATAAAAAATTAAAACAGGAAATTTTTTATCACTCTTTGTATTATTACAGGTTTTTTCATCTAGGATTTTTCCACCGCTTGAAACGGAAGGTAACAATATATATTATTTTAAATTAATAATAATAATAATAATAAATATAATAGATAATAATAATAATAATAAGATATATAATAATGATAAATAATAATAATAATAAAATAATGTATTGTAAAAATATTTAAAAAGTGTGTTTTAACTTAAATGTGTTATTGTTTTTAAAAAATAAAGATGGTCGATATGTTTATGAAAGTATTTTAATTACATTTGAAATACTATAATATATATTGTAATTAATTATTATTAGGCAATTAATACTTTTATTATTTAATACAATGAATTGTGATATTGGAGAATTTTCTTGATGGTTTTTATTCTGGCTTATAATATTGTTAGAATTGTCTATAATTGCAAATACACTAATTAAAATTTTTAATTACACTAATTAGCTTTTTAAAAGTTATATTTAACTTGATATCGTATTTCCCATGTATATCAATTAGTTTTAGGCTGTTTTTAGGAAGTCAGTCTTTCAGACTTACCAATTTTTTATGGAAGATCTTTTTTACAATTCCGAGGGAGTAAATTCTCTTATAGATACTTCTCTGAGGATGTATGCTTTTAGGGAAATCTGAGCGTATAAAGGTGGAGTGAGTCGGATCAGCTTGAAAAACACAATAAGCGCTCACGGCTTACGAAAAGCGCCTTCTGCACTCAGCGGAATGTGGGTGCCGATTTACTTATGGATAATAGTCACGTCGCACGGATAGATTGTAGGATGGCTGGGTAGGAGGGAAATGTTTCAGTTGTCAGCCCAGGTCTAATCATCTACCTATATACTTATATAATAATAGTATATATAATTATATACTATTATATTATAATATAACTTTATATATTAAATATTAAGCTACGTATAAATGCTGACATTAGGCTGAGTGCGTATAATTATATATACTATATATATTATATACTATTATATAGTATAATCATATTTTAATAACCTAAAAGCTATATTTAATATATTACATAAACAAGAATTCTTTGATACAGGTAATATATATTTATATATATATATATATATATACAATATTTATATATCTGTTAACTTATATATATCATATATATAACTTATTATATATATACTAAATATATAATATATGTATATAATGTTGTTATATACACTCACATATAAATATATTATATAATATTATATATATTAATATATACTATATTAATACCATATATAATATACTATACTCCAGATAATAATACATATATAATAAATAATATATATATACACTATATATATATATAATATATTATCCTAGCTATATATATATATATATATATATATATATATTCATAATATATATTATTAATATATATAAGATATATATATATAATATCATACCCTAAGTATATAATCAGTTGGCGGCGCGTGAGTCAAAATGAGTTCTTCAGTAGGGGCAGAAATACAATAATACATATAGTAATAATATATATTATACTATGTCCCAAATTATATAAATATATAAACTATATCATATATACTATATAAAGTATATAATACAATAATTGTTAAGATGTTGTTATATACAGTTTGTATTGTAATAATAAATAGATATATATATATATATATATATATATATATATATATATATAGTATATTATATGCCTATAGGGGTACAAAATATATGCTGATATATATACTAATATATAAATATATTATATATATATACTACTATATCATTACATTTATATAGTAATATATATATATATATATATATATAATATATAAGTGAGAGTGATAATATTATATATATATACTATATATATATTATCATACTTATATATATATATAATATAGATAGTATATATTATAACACGTATATATATATATTTTATATATATATATATAGATTATAATATATATATAAATATATATTATATATTATATTATATGATATATATATAATACTAATATTATATATATATATATATATATATATTTATATATATATATATAAGTATATACTATTAGCGACAATGTAAGAGAAGGAAAAAATGGTTCCACATATTCTAAAATTACTTGAATTTCAATGGGCCTTACAACACTCGAAAAAGAATTTAGTAATATTTAATGAAACTTAAATTGAATACGATTCCAATATCCCAGTATTTATAAGACCTAACAGCTCAAATTTATTACAAACAAAAACATAAAAATTCAGTAATAAATTAATAAGATAAATAATATTGAAAATCTATTATTTAGATTTACAACTCAAAAAGCTCCCACAAACAATACTCACATTATTAGATATATAGAAAACGGAAGCTTTACTGCTGGGCTGCAGAGGCATGCTAAAAATTGCCGAGGAGAGTCGTGGACTCAACGCGCTTTTCTAGACTTGTTTTGCAGTAATTATTTTTTGAGTGAAAATTACGGAATAAAATAAACTCGGTATAAGAGATGGATCAAGTTAGCATAAAAATTATTAATTTAGTTAATTATTATAAATAATTAGTATTAAAATATTATATATTTCTTGCTGAATTTAAAATTTAAATGGGGGATTATTTAAAAAAAAAATGACTGCTACCGACTCGTCAGGCACTCCCACAGCTGTCCTAGCCTCAGAGAAGAAGGAACTATTTTTTTGACTTGGAGAGAATTAACAATTCGCACCGATCGCTACCTATTAAAAAAAGGAAGTCGATTAAAAGGTGATGACGGCATCTAAAGCTACCTATCGAACTAAATCAGTTCTTGGTATATAAGTATATAATATATATATATATAGTTATAATACTATATAATATATATTATATATATATCATATAATATATATATATATATATAACTATATATTATATCACTACTGTTATGCTATATATTAATAAATATTATATATGAATATCGTTTGACTTTAATATTTTGTGGGCTCACTAAGGCAAGTAGGCCGTTGCCTACTCGTGCCATTACCCCCAAAAGCCGCCGACTGATATATATGTATGTATAGGTAAAAGCAATTTTTCTTAATTTAAGTCGAATAGAAATAAGAATAGAAGGTGAAAAAATCGAAGATGGGGAAAACTTTCTATTAAGTCGAGGTGTAATAAATTTTTTTCCTCCTTTGCTGTTTTTCATATCTATTGTCTGGTATATTTACGATAATAAAGTTGTGTGTTTGCATGTCATTATAAAGATTTAAGTTTTAGATAAATAATTACTGTATAAATCTGAAGTTCAATGTGCTATATATTAACAAATATAAATATTTAAGATTCAGCAATGCTACTTTGGTGCAACCATTTAAAGTTGAGTACATTATAATGACATGGCATTACCTTGTTATTCGATAGAGGGTTGATTGCAATAAATGTTGAGTGGGTAACGAAGCTTCCTTTGTCATCAAATGCCCAAATTACAACTTTCGCTTGAGGTGACATATCGCTTGTAGCAGGGACATATATATATGGTGGAGCAGAGATATAGGACGTTTTTGAAATAATCATAACCAACGTGTAAACATTACTCGGTGCGTGTGAGAAGCAACGTATATATATATATATATATGAACTTATTCATATCATTATATATATACTATATATATAATACTATATAAGTATATAGTATATACTCATTATTATTAGTATCTAGTATTAATATTATTGTTATTTACTCTATGAGTGAGTATATAGATATATATATTAATATATACTATTATATATATATATAATATATATATCTATATATATAATATTTATTATATATATATAGATTTATACTCATGATATTTATCACTACATTATTATAGATAATAGTATGATTATATATATATATAAAGATACTACTATTATATACTAAATATTTATATTATATATTATAGTAGTATAATTTTATTATTATAAAAAACACAAAAACCCATTGGGTTTTTTTTATAAAAAAACAATTAAACCAATGGTTTTTTGGGTTTTTGATGCTATTTTGATGGTTTTTAATGTAGTTTTTAATGGTTTTAATTAGACTTTGAAGGCAAAAACACTCGCTGGAAAACTGTAATAGGTGTTAGGATGGTAGATGCATGATTGTAATTCCCTTTAAAAAAAATTTATTTTAGATTCTTAAATTCAAATTATTTTCTTGGATAAGGGTATATATAAAAATTTTCTATAAAATATAATTATTATTTGTTGGATTTTACATAAACTCATAAAGTTAAAAACAATAATAGTAATAACTATAATATATAAACTCTATCTGGGAAAAAAAGGTTTTACTTTCATTATCTATATTATATATATTATTCAATATAAATACTATAAGTAGGCTAAACATTAAAAAGATGAACAGAATGTTTTAAACAGAAATTTGTATAGCACTATATATATATATACTATGATATATATTACCTTATAGTATAGGTGCAAGACCGGCCCGCGAACTTACTAGTGAGTCTAGATTAGTTATATTATATATATAATTACGTGAGTATAGTATATAGAGAGAGAGAGCAGAGAGATGGAGACAGAGACAGAGAGATTCATCATTAAAACTCGAAACTGAAAATAAAAAATATAAAGTAATTTATACCAAAAAACAACTAAGTTTGCCTGCTTGTAGCTGTTTCCCAAACCTATTAATAATATAACTCGGCCAACAAGAAGTCCGAAAAGTGAAAAATACCCATTCAACATTCCCAGGCATGTGATGAAGTGGCTGCAATACGAATATACTGATTTTATATATAACCATTATGAAAACTTTTTACTTTGAGAGACTGTAACTTTGAACTACACTGCTGACAACAGTGACTCATTAAGTAGGTAACTTTATGAAATGGAGGAGATTTGCTCTCTTAAATTTATACAAATGGACATGCGATCCAAGTTCAGGATACTTCATTTTCCATAAGGTTTCATTGCTTTGAATACCCACCTCTGAAGTACTGCGGTCTGATACTTTTGTGCTAAAAAAAAAATATAAGCCATGAAGTGAGTTCTGTTACTTGCCAGATGGATACCTCCTTTTTACTTTGTCTGTTAGAGTGTGGATAAGCTGTTCTAGCTCCATGTTCATATTTTCCCAAATATAAACAGCATCAACTTTAGTTTACAGTCCATATGCCTCTAGCCTTTTGGGTAATGCTGGTGGCCACACACTCCTCCAATGAGCTGCGCGAAACCTAAGAATCATGTTGTAAACATGTTAAATTACGTATATAATATATATAATATATATTATATATAACTATAATAGTATATATATATATATATAAGTATACTTATATATGTATACTAGTTACTAGGCTATAATGGTACCCTCTGCATCGGCAGAGTCCTTATTTATAGATCGCTAATCTAACGTGTCTATGTAATGACTATAGAGACGATCAATTTCAGAGACCAAGTGTACGCGGTAATAGTTCGTTATCGTTAATGGGATCTATAAGATGATACATACAATTATGCTCATTAGATTATAGCAGAGTATTCCTACTATCGATTTACTCGATTACTATCTATTAGGTCACCATATCGCTCACAGGTACCACTTCTATCGGATGAGCTGTACGATAGACGGGAGCTGTGTCGGTGCACCGATTTATCAGCGAGATTTATCACCGATCATGTATTTACATAGTCTCCAGAAACTTACTTAATTTGAATTAGTAGAAGTAGTCTAGTAAATTCATTCACTTTATATTAGATGCAGAGTTAATATTCTGAAGTATTGTATTTATTCATATGGGGGTTATTATTATATATCATTCGAGACAGGTGTGGCTACTCTCCTGTCGCTCTGTTATCGAGTCACGCTTAGGTCACGCGTTAGCTCCGCAGACCCAGAAGCTGCGGACAATACGTCTCAATGATATGTACACTGAGGTTGCCGGGCGTACTATGCGGAGCCTTACGGTGTAAGCGGAAGATACGTCACGAGAATTTAGACAGGACTTCGTATTGGCACGTGCGGATCCAAAATAGCACGAAGTACTATTCTCGCCCTTCTCTTGTTATGAAATCCGTTCTTCGACGTTGTTGTCTAATTCTTTTTCTGTTTCGTGCCGTCCAAACCCACCTTTTCTCTGGTGAAGTACTGTCAGAATGAACATACATGAATATAGTCGTTACGTTGAATTAAGTAAGTTCTCGTTCATTCGTTGTAGGATTATTATCAACTACGAAGACACTATTAATTTTTTATCGTCTTAGAAGTTTATAAGCAAATGCAGGTATGGATTCGCGAGTGATCGCCTGATAATTACTTCTTTAGTTACCTAAGGAATTATCTCATGCTTTTTAATTCAGAATTTGAGACTCTCCAAAACGCACCTAAAGTCATTCTAACATGTCCTCTTCAGATTGCATCGTACCTGCCATATAATTAATTAAATAAACATTTGTCTAGAATTTGATTTTATAGTACTGACCGTGAATGCTATTTACATCATACTTATTATTATACATCTTGTAATAGAAGTCTAGATGCGTAAGGTACTATTATATCTCGGACGTGAAATGTAATAAGCCTAACTAGGCACGGGGATATAACCAAATGCGACTTGCGTGTGATAAATAAACTCACGCTGTCTACATCAGAGCTTAATTCGTAAGCTTGTAGGTATCGTCTGAATTGAGCGTCTACACGTCGGCTGTTGCCCTCTGTCGTTAAACGTGAGGTATACAACTGGAAGCTACACTTCATACATGACTCGCACAATGCTGATCTATGTAATTAATATGAGCGGCTGCTATATTTTAATCTGATATGAGAAGCTACAAGTATAAAGCAACTCCGAGATCTATCTCTTTATGATGATAGTCTAAGTATTACGACTGATGCGGTCAACAAATATCGTAGTCAACCTCTCACTAGCTTATATACGTAGGTTATGTAATAACTTCTAGAGCTCTAGCTTATCACTTATTAAAATTTACTGGTATCCCTGTTACACTTTACGTATGCTTGAATTGAATAGATATGGTAGCGTCATCGTGACGTATATCCTGACTGATTGCACTTATCTAAACGACGTTATAGTTTGATTATACACCTATAATTACGGTATATGCAACGGCTAGTCTTACGTGGCGGTTGAGCTCGACGTACAGGTAATATGTGCTAGCGGTGCGCAGCTATCTAAGTTATAGCTACATCTCATCCAGACGATATCTTAGTACTTATACGTTTTATACATTCCTAAATTTATAGTAGTGCTTTCGAGTGTCGTGAATGCGTCGATATTCACTGATTACTATACTCTGTGACGAATTACCACGACAGCTTAGATATTCCAATCAAGAACGTAATTCAATAAGAGCTTGACGAGTAATCGTTCATACGGTCGTTGCAGTACTGTCATTATATACTATCTATATGTCAATATCACTGTATAATAACCTGTCTGAAACTGTCATGATGACTGCCGTCGAGCGTGCTTAGTGTATCTACTGTCAATATTAATATCAAGTAATGCGTACGCAAATAGTATCTAGTGTCAAACCGTGCTGTACATGTCTATTTTTATAGATCGTTAATAACGTAGCCGTTCCTCAGTCCCGCAAGACCACTGGTTAGTATCCAGATAGATCGATGACGATTGCTCTTTACTACTCTAGTAGATTTATTCATATACGGTCATGTGTATCTTACTATTATATATTTAATATAACATTCACTTTTGAGTTTTACACACATGAAGTGTGTGCAGATTAACACTAGTATAACATGATTCCGTCATACTGAAAGTCAGTCCCGATTATACGACGAATTTTAGATTCGGTTTATTATTGCGAGGTAGTATCGTAAATAGCCCATGCTATAGTATCCACTCTTGTAATATCTGCACTGAGTTGGACTTAATAAGCAACGATATACTACGTACTAACTACACATATTTATTTGACACTGGCTGTCCATCTCAATATTAATGACCTATAAACTTCATGACATAGCTCGTCAGTTAACGTGGTTGCGAGCTTTTTTACAGGATTTGAAAGTGGCAATAGCTGCTAGCTACATGCACATAGTGCCACTTACCTCCAGAGACATGGAACTAAGCGTCATCAGCATCTATCAGTGCATTCAGACTCTCTGCAGGTGGGTGTCGCGTACGACGAGTCTTCCGTCTCCTATGGATTCTTCAACTCAACATACATCACTCTGAATGCGATCGAATAGTGACCCTCTTCGATGAGGTGGGACCAGATGATGAGTGCTCAAACAAAATTCACGTAGGGGTGGTGACGGGAGCAGAACTTGATTTATAGCGTGGATCCGACTCTTATAATCATCAATCGTAGCAACTGTATGGTGATAGACTGTCATGGCGAAGAGCGTGATATACCGTATACACACCCAGTGCATACCCTCACTCTCGCTTCACACAAGGTGATTCAGCATTCTTATTTCACCTTTGTCAGGCCTATTTTACGCGAGATGATTTAGTAGGTGTTATCTTCTGATGTACTCATCTGTTCTACATAAGCGAGAAGTCTAATAACTATTACTCACCATTCCGGTACGCCCTTTACAGGTCGTCGTTGCTGCTCTTACGGTTGTAGTACGCGCAACAGATACGATTTACATGTTAATAGGCTGGTGAGCGGATAGATCCTGACATGTTTTGTAGGGCAAAGAAGGTCAGCCCTTGAACTCGCTTTTAATTTTGGCACAATCGCTAATCCATTATGACGTTTCTTTGTAAAGAGCGTGAAATTATCTGAGCCCATCTTTCTCCGTCGTTGTTTATCTTTGCACGCGAAGACGCTCAAAATCTTAGAGCAGCACGAAGATGAGACGACTAGCAGGAAATAATCTTTGAACGATATTTATTGTAGACAGAAGTAGTACTTCCACATTGTACACATTTGCATGCCATTTACTAATAAGATTTATAAATCGATAGACAATTCTGATCTTTGTATACTAGAAGTAATCTGAGTATGCTTCGTATGCGATACTGATGGAATTATCGTCTAATTATGCATATAACAAATATCATTATTTTTGTGGACAGCGTGCTCTCGCCACTGATAGTAATGCTTAGTGTGGAGAGAGAGAGCGTGTTGATGCCGGGACTGGTCGCCGGTGATCTGTCGCGATGAAGCTCTCTGAGGTGTTTTTGTGTATGGTCTGAGATAATCAGAATGTGCGCGACGGCAATATGCGCGAACGCGGACCTAACGGTTATTCTCACGATGTGAGTGATCGCAGTGTGCAGGTGAGTCGGCTAGTCGGTACTTAGTTACCTCCCTCGAACAGTGAGTCCGTCGTGAAGGTGTCCTGCACAGCCCTCCTACGGAACTATATATTCATCTATTTACTTACGACCCTCCTATTTTTCTGGCAACCTGTAATTGTTATGTAGTACTAATCGTGCTCATCTATATAAGTGTTAATTCGCAGCATGTACTCTATATATATATATATATAGATATATATATATAATATTTTATATATATATATATAAGTAGTACTTTAATATTATCTTGATTATCGTATCAGGTATATGAACCTAGTATTTAATACTCTAGGTTTATTCGGTAGTCTCCATACAACGTTGTAGTGGCCGCCTGGGTCATAATCCTCTACGTTCATAAACGGTCTATATAGTATGATAACGATGTCTCAGCGATTCTGAATGGTACACGCAATATAACTATGATTTGATTGATATATAATATATACTTTCTTTCACCAGATTAATATAAAGAAATTCAGCAGACAATATGTGGTTTTTTATTTGCCTGTATTTCATGTTTACTATTCGAAGTTGATCAGGTACTTATAAGTTTGTAGGAAGACTCATATATCAATTATTCGCATAAAGAAAACGCATTAATTAAATTCTATCTTAGTTTTTTTAATAATGCTGTTCATTAAGTGCTTGTTGTTTATCTTTTATGTTTATGCAACTCCACTTGAGTTTATGTCTTTTAATTGTGTTTATAACCTGTGATGATGAGTTTTCTTTACCTATACCAATGGCTTTATAAACCAATCCCAACTCCAATATATATATTATATGCTCTATATATCTAGTATATACCAGGTACCGTATCCTTTTAGGAGTGCTATATAGAGCGTACGTATTCATAATAGTGCAGTAATCTATTACTACTAAGTCGACTTAATCTGATATAGTTATAATATTTATAGTTAACTATTACTGTTAAATTCGCACTGTAATAATCACCTAATATTAGACTGTATATTCGTAGCTGAGTATCCATATATATAGCTATATATATATTAGAGGGATAGAAAGGGAGTATGGTATCTTGCTCACCTTTTGTGGTTCCGATTTCATGCCGGCTGGCGCTACTTCACTAACAAACTAACATTTTCGTCGTTAACAGATTCATTAATGTGTAACCGATTATTGCAAGACCTTTCTACGAACAAAAATCGATTGCTCGTTCTTTATAATTAACAGATTCGGAAGCGCATTTTGATCTTGCGTGATTATTTTTTTGCAATGTTCAATTGTCTGACTCTATTGATCTACATTCAAATTCTCTAGTATGATCTAGTTGAGCATGATATCTGTGTAGACTATACTTATATATATTATACTCATATATATATGTCATATTATATTATCCTCATTATATATATGATAGTTGCATCTACGGTATATCAATATTGATATATAACGATAATTATTCGTCATATATTAATATCAGATATAAGTTAGCTATATTATATTAAATATTATTATTATTAGTATATATAATAAGCGTTATACATTAGTAATATTAGTATACTTATAGTATACTTTGTAGCTCATATTAGTATACATAAGTTAGGCGAGCTCTATAGCTAATACATTAATACTACGTTAATAGTATATTACCTATTATAGTATCAAAAGAGCTGTGCCTCATCAGCTCGCGTCACATGGAAAGCATCAAGGGCAGAGCTAATGACGTGCTTATGGGTAGATCGCCTTGTGATTAAATTTAAGTTAAGATTAATGTTTTCAAAAACTGTGATAACTATAAGTCAAGGCGTTGTACGAATCAAATTACATTCAATTAGTTACAATCTATTACATCTCATCACTCCATTTTATGCAGTAACTTATGTGTTGAAGTGCTTAATCATGCAATCAAATAATTAGAGCATTACAGTATTGTCATGGCGATTGCCTTTAGCCATTTCTGACTGAGTTGCACTGTGAGAGATAGAGAGATTGAGTGATGATATGAGGTGAAAGCTGACGGAGAGAGAAAAGAACTGCTGAGACATAGAGTACAGGGATATCTCACGACGATAAGGTAAAACAGGCTACCTAGATATCTTGACAGTGACGATCCATCTGGAATAAAGTAAACTGGAAGAGGAAAGGTAAAGGGATTGAGAAAACACTGAGGAGAAGAAGCAGAACGAAATCGCACAAGAAACAAATGACGACATCGCGATAATCGGCAGAGACGAATTAAAGCTAGACCGCGCCAGAATGTGAGACTGGAGAACGACCGAAGAGACCCGACGAGAATGAAGCAAGAGAGTGAGAGATCTCACGTTCTCTTTGACTCGGAACCTAGAAACTTAACAAGCAACTATTCCCTCACATTGCAACGACCTATAGAAAAAAGAAAAAGAACCGCAGCTTGGGATTATTGGTAGAAATACTACTTGGAACCGCGAACCAGAGGGAGGCGAAATAAGTTTAAACTGTTGCGTAACAAAGTTCACGTTAGACATAAATAACATGGGATTAATGTCAAGAATGGGAGGATTGGTAAACAACACAAAGCCAATAGAATTAACAGTTAGAACCAGGAGAACCAAGCGTAAACTCTATTACTAGTTTTTATAATAGCTATAAAAGACGCCCATAATTCCAACGCTTTAGAACTCCAGCTATAAGGCTTTGAGATTCTATATTAATTAAACCAGTCAGAAAAAACGTGTATCTATTGCTGGCTGAGATACGGAATTGTCTCGACAATACAAGGTTCCACGTACTGATACGGTATGTGGGATGGTAGCAGAATATAACTTCAAAACAGCGTCTGAAGGGCCCAAATCAACCAGCCACGGCCCGGTAGCCTGAACAGAGCACTCGTCCTAGCCTGCGTACAGCTTCATTTCCAGAAGCAATGAGAGTATGGAGAAAGTGGTCTCTGCTGTCTTGCCTATCTGTCGTTGTCTCTGTCTTTCTGTCCTCTGTCTGCGTACTGTCATGTACTAATGTTACTGCATCTCTTGTTACTGTTCTGTGTGGGAATCTTGAGTCTCCTTACATGTTACTGTCTGTTCTGTATCTGACTCTATGTCACTGCCTGTCTAGTCTTGTCTCTCTCTCATCTAACTCTCTCCGCTACTCTCCGCTACAGGTACTACTGCTGTTCCTAAGTCTCTTAACATCCGACCATATCTTCCCCTATTTATCACTTGACTACGGTTATATATACTTCGGTACTTACTCTAGTGTTTACATATGTCATCTCCTATCCATCCGTTCTCGACTCTCCCCATTCATCTGTCTTAAGTGCTTATTCTCTAGATCTGCGCAAATTTCTTGTCATTCGCAGTTACCTCGCACTACTCTAGATCTTCTTCCTATTAGATAGAATACGGCCGTATTCATCTTGCTCTCCGTTACTAGCTCCTTTCACTGACATCCTAATCGTGTTCATCCTTGTGAGTCCTACTTATCATACGATTCGTATCCTCATCTCTCAGCTAGCGTCGCTCGGCTATCGGCACAATCTTGACTGCTCTTTATACCTATCAGTACTAGTACTAATCTGTCTACTCTAGTACCGCCTCTTTCTCCCTCGTTCTCATTACCGGTTGTTCCTTGAGCATCTCACTTCATTATAATCCCCTCGACATACGTCTAGCTTATAATTGTCTATCTCCCTCGATTACGTCGCATCAACAGAGTTAGTACGGTTGTCACGCCATCATGAGACTTCTATGCGAAGAGACCTCATAGAGGCAGTTACGGGATGTTTGATTTTAAATATAATAATAGGTTAACGTAGTTATCTTGTAACAGCGAGAAGTTAATCACAAGTTACACTTGACGTAAACTATTGGCGAAATATCAGCATCGCGATGTGACAATACAAGATTAAATATTAAAGATAGACAGAATCCTAGCTACTGTGAAATATTTAATCATATATACATGAATTTAATAGCGTAACGAGAGGAAATATCTTGGAAAGACTTTGGTATAATGAAGTAGTTCATGCGTAGAGCAACATCATATCAAAATGCATAAGCGTATATAAGTGTTGGAAAGTATGAACAGCACTCCTGTAAAAATTAATCATATAATGGATCATATGCCAGGAATAACGAGTAGGCTGAATGTTATTTTTGTAGCAGGCGAATTTGTAATGAAAATCGAGAGGTAACCTGAAACGTCCGGATGTAGTCCGATGTGAAAGCTCGGAGTAATAGTTCATTGTGTTCATCTATCGTATGAAATCTCAGATACTTAATATCGATTAGAACCGGGAAGGCCCTGTGTATACCAGGTGGCAGCTCAAATCGGTAGCTGTGCACCAGAGTTAGTACGAATACATTTGTTCTAATAATATTAACAACAATTAGCTATGTTTGTATGATGTAAGTTTACGCAGGCATACGTACAATGCACACTATTCTGTAATTTTTTATTTTATTTATGGTCATATTAAAATCCGTAGTATGGGAGTATGATCAAGTGATAGTACTGAGCGGATCCTTTCACCGGAGAACGATAAGGAAACTTGAAGGCAATTAAATAATTAAATAATATAGATGTTGTGAGTAAAAGGAGCAGATGTACGGTATAGTCAAGAGCTATTACTAGATGTAAAAGGCTAAATGTAGTCAGGAGAAATAATGTCGGATTATCGTTTCAGATTGATGTGTATTGTGATTGTGTCGGAAGTTGGATGTTGCAATGCTGTGACTATCGCTTAGTCCCCAGCGCTGACTTCCACCCCACGGACCAAGAGCCGTCATTCCAGGGGCTAGAAAATAATAGGGAAAGTGTTACCAATCTAGCCACAGTATATAGTGCTAGTCTCCCGCTCATTACAGGCTGAGCTCACAAAATTAAATATAGTGCAGTGTCTTAGATTAGAATCAGCACCTCAGCGAGTAAGCCGAACAACTATATGACATTAAGAGTAAAGAGGGAGGTGACGTTAAAATTTCGTAGGCGTAGATAGAATATCTACAGCAGTCGATAAAGTAAATGCACGAGAAGCCAGAGTAGCGTGCCCAGCAGGAAGGGCGTAAGGAGAACCTCGTCAATGCGAGGAGCAAGATAGGGATGTTAAGCACCGACACGCCGCACGAGAGCATGAGCGTCCCCCGCACGTGGAAAGTTGTAAACCGCAATAGGATACTAGAGTCAAACCGAAAATAATACTCCGTATGTAGCTAGAAAAGTTCACCAGACCAACCCACTTGGATCAGAGCGCCAGAAAGCAGATGCTCGTAAAGAGCCGATAGATCACTGTGCCTGTAGGTGACGCGCCTGCTATAATTGTCGTATAGACGGAAGAATGCGCTGAGCGGTGATAATAATAATGCGCTACCATCACAGCCGGTAGCGTAGAGCCGCTACACGATCACCGCGACATAATGACCCGATAAACCAAGACTGGAGAAAAGCTCCACCATCACACTCTAGACGCGCTCGTAACGACTGAGTATCTTATGGATCACGGTTAGAAGAGTGTGACACCTAAGTACGATGTCTATAATCCGTAGAACATTTCATCAATCTCTAATATTCTCCCCGTACTTTCCGTAAAGCAAAAGTGGGTGGCTGAAAAAGTTGAAAAGAGACTGACAGTTCTATCATATAGTGGTGATCTATCATATTAAATATGGCGTCTTTTATGTATACTTTCTGATAACACCCTGCAATCATCTAACGACAAATGTTGCTCAAGTGTCGGTGGAAGAAGACTATCATCGCAGATGCCCGATCCCGCAATTGGATGTTATGAATTGAGACTGGAGAACCTCGTTGAAGATATACAGCGTCACCATGGATTAATTGAGTCAGAATAGGGGAGCCGAGAACTATTGAGGAGTGCCACCTTCCCTGTATATGCCTGGGGGATGCTGGCAACGCTGAGGGCAACCGAATAAAGAGGAAAACCAGATCAGAGGTCTCGCCACGTTCTTCAAACAGAACTCACTATAGTTCTACTCGAAAAGGACAATCTGTCTTCGTCCTGAGCAATAAACGATCTCTCGATACAATAGAGCACGGGTTTCTTCGAAAGCGTTAAACATTGTGTCCTATGGTGTGTTTCATTTGTTACTGTCGAGGCCCCACAGATGTTTATAATTGTTCAACATGGAGACGCACGACCATTCGAGAACAATGTCGACAAAGAGATAGAAAAGTCTACGAATGGCGATGTATGTTTTAGAAGATGGCGCAGATATTGTAGCACTCATGCGACAGTAGCTTCTTTAGAAGTAACTTACAATCAATTCACTGCAAAGGTGTGTCTGAGAACTCCCAAGTGCACGGGGATATATTTCAAGCCTAGGGTTATCTACAGCAGGAGGAAATAGAAGATCTGGAGAAGAATATAGACGAAGTAGGGTCCCAGTCTGAGTCTCGTATACTTCTGCAGAACGTTCTGAATATTCTTACAACAAGAGATCAGACACTATGATGTTCAATCATATACTGGTACGCTGGTGGTTTAAGTTCTTTCGTGTTAGGGCAAGTGTGTTGACCGTAGCAGAAATTTCGTATAATACGCAGTACGTTGTTGCCTGAAAGCAGCATGAAGGGATGCGTGAGTCTTCGATCGGGCGGAACAGTTATATGCAGTGTCGACTTCTCTCTTATGGAGTCATATAATGAATGCACGCTTCTACCGCTCTATAGCCCTCCTTTGTAGCAGGCGATCACATCAATTAATAGAAAGTCTTTACTTTAACGAGAAAAAAATCCGAATCCATTAAAGGTAGGAATAGAAGCACGAGAAGGAACATCGAACCGAAACTGCTACGAGAGACACACGCACCGCCATGATCAGAGAGGAAAGATTAGAAAGACAGCGGTCCCATCAACCGGCATCTTGCAATCCGAGCATGACGCGCGATACGTCTGTCGAGAGGCCACGAGCTTCATCTCCTGCAATAGACTATATCATAAAGCGCAAGCACGACGGCTATTAGGTGATTGTAAAGACCACCACCAGCAGAAGAAGGCAAAGCGGAGCTGCGGAGCAAGAGAAGCAATTTGAGAAACCGCTTCTCCACTCCAAACATACCCTGACAAGCTCACCGAAGGAATCGTAAACTTTCAGATACTACATATCAATAAACATGACCTAGTCAATCAACAAGTGTTTTACGACTTTAATTCAAAAATCCATCGAAACTTATGGATATCAGTCATAGCTCTTCACTCCAACACACAGCTACACCCTATTCTCCAACTTTGTCAATGAACATATTCTCTCCAATTATAGTGCTTAGAACTACTTATTTACTCATATATACTATGTAATATTAGCAATAAATTCTTTTATCAATAATCTTTGTCTAATTTATATACAGACTACCAGATCACCTGCAAGCTGCAATTATATGCTAACCTGTAACCAATCAGCTTTGAATATTAACATAGTATAATACTTAACAATACCTACCAATTTATCACTATTAATTTTTAAGCTTCTTATCCATAAAATACCCATACAATTCCTTCAAAACAGTTCACCGCAGTTAGAACTACGTATATTTGTCAATTCAAACCACTCATATCCAATCTCCTAAGATGATTTAAATCCTAATGATCGAATTAGGCCGTTAGATTCTCATACTATCAATATACTATAAATGAATGAAGTCCCAAACTTTGATCAACAACGAAGTTTTTATTAGCTCATACATATATAGACATCACAAAGATGATAATACCTCCTACGTTACATTGTTGTGAATATTATTAACGATTTTATCATTTCCAATACACGGTGGATTGATAGTAACTATTATGAAATTATATTTATGCTTTATATAATCGTTATGATTTGGTCGGAATCAGCGATTATGCAGCTAGCGCTAAGAGAATCTCCAATTAACACTCAGTAAAATCACAACTAATCACTCGACCCTTGACAATTCCCACTCACCATTATCAAGTATTAATCCTTTTGCATAACTCGATCTCTATGTCTTATTCTAGCTCTCTAAGAGTTCTCTATAGGTTCAATTTATTAAGCCATCAATGTCTCGATGTTTGTAATTTCATTTATTTCACTAAACAAAGCCCTTTCCTTAATAAACATACATCAAATATACAAAATACATTAAATGTAGAACTATGAAAACTATTCATCATCATCATAGCAGAATTTGAAAAAAGAATGAGAAACCGTCATTCCCAGAGATCGGATCGATACCTAGGCATAATATGATAAGAGGTCTTAAAGTTTGCGCATTGATGCTAATTAGAGGACATGACACTTAGTAGAAGCGATGTTATACGAGATACAACCAAAACGCTGATTTCATGTACGAATTACCCCACAAAAGACATACCCTTCACACAGCATATTAGAGTAACAACCAACCAGACTAATACGAAAATACAAACATGATAACCTTTACACATACTAGAATAACATCTAATCATACATACAGAGAACTATAACTCTATCATAGTTCAACCCATTTATTTCAATAATCCACTTCTTCGATACTATCATAGCACGTTCAATTGATGTGTACCTACGAAGGAGTTTATGCGCCATGCAGCGAACTAACCAAAAAATTAGTAGCAAAATGTAACTCCTTAACGAATTTAGAGTATAACAAAGATACCTAAGGACCGTCAAACCGAGTAATATATCTGATCGCCCGACAACCTTAATGATGAGAGGGAAATCAACCGTGTGGGTCCAGAAATGAGTTAAGAGTGCTTATGAGTTCATTTCACGAGACTTTCGGATATAAGAGCCGTAACGAGTTTGCTTCAGAATACTAGATCAAAGAAACCACTCTTCAAAAGAAAACAAAAGTAGAGTCACACCCGCATTTAGGGACATAAATAATAAGATCTCGTTAGCACTAATCCGTAAAGTCATAACTTAACCTCCAAGTATAAGTAACAGTGAGGAAGATAAGGAGAGTCAGCGGTGAATTAACGCCCAGGTATTATGGACTGCAAGAGTTCCACTAGATATGTATCGTGGAGAGTGAGCGTACCACTGAAGCTAGCCATTTGATACTATGTAGCTTAGCGGAACAGAATTCGGAGTGGCTGAATTGTATGAAAGAGAAGCAGCGTGGGGAGTACTGAATTACGAGCTATTAACTCTTTCAAGATATTTAGTCCCGCGGAGTTCTAAAGAGATATGATTGTAAGAGCCCACAGTTTTAAAGAGAAAGGAGGCTCTTTGCACGTACTTCACATATTTTCTTTTACGTCTAACCGCTCAACAACCTCAACCTTATTTTCAATATAAGTTTATCATATATCACTCACTCACCGAAATATTATATTATATAGTAGTTAGTCTAATCTTTGGCCATAAACTTTCAAATTGAGTTATAATTAGCTACACCAACTACATTTATTGTATTATTATATGATATTTCTCACTGTATATAGATATGTAATGAGATTCAGTGAGAAGTAGATATTTACTGAAGTTATTTATCAGTTACTAAAAATTATGCGCCATGATGTGAAATAGGCAATAGTCTCACGTCATGTTACTGATATTACAGGATATAATAAATACTTTCAAATGAGTGTGTCCGTACTATACCCACATATATCTAATAATCGTAGTTACCATACTAGTGAGGAAGGTATGGCGGCTAATGTTTTACGTTTATAATGAATATAAGTAAAGGTACGAAACGGTCATTATGTGAGGTCTGATTTTCTTGAAGATGGTGACTTTCTCACCTGCCTTGTATTATTAAACCAATAGTATGTTGGTTAAATTATATTATATATTATATATATTATATTTATTAAATGGATTTTTGACCTTTGGTCACTTATTTACTTATTGACCTGTAGATATATATTAGTAAGGTAGACTCATTGTTATATATGTCTAGACAGAATATTTAATACTGAGTTATATAGAGATAATGTCTAGGTATTTAGTCGTTGTGGCTATTATTATATTATCTCATTTAGGCACGGTTTATATTTGAAATTAGTGAGCATCTTATTTAATTTAGTATGTTAAATACTCTTGTTCTTACCTTAAGCAAAATAATTCTATATTGGTCTGTGACTTATATAAAGTAAAAGTATATGATCAATATTATTTTGTTTAAATAAATATTATAACTAATTTTATATAAATAATTAATATACAATGATATATGTACCAAAATAACATTTGAAAATAAAAGTCTAATGTAAATTAATTTACGTCAGATATATGTAATATTAGTACTACTTATACTGATTTGTATAATAATGGTAATCTATTGTATTAAAAAGTTGGCGGTATATTTTTATATGCTGAGTGATACGAGATAACAAGTAATGTGTATGTTATTAATGGATCTTGTCAAACATTTAACTATTCGTAGTTAATGTTTTAATTATAGAAGCTATGACTAGTCACTATTTAATGTGTATGTAGTATTATTTGCAAAACTTTGTATCCTTACTATTTAGCAGGATATTTCATTATGCGTGAGCGTCAAGTTATTAATAAAAAACTTATATTATTCTTAATGTTTATATTTATATATCCTAAATAAAATGTGATAATACCCTGTTCAGACAACTAAATCAATATAGATCCAATAGATCAATATAGATCTTATTAGGAAATAGTAATAGTATAAAATTAAGGGAGCGTTGATGAGTCAATAAGGTGTCAGGGTCGTTTGATATACTGAGTTTATTAGAGTATATTACACATTATGATTCAAAATTACAGTTAAGAACTGAATTTAGCACTATATTTACTATAGAATATTTTTATTATCTCAAAATAGTTAAAAGCTTACAGACTATATTTAATTTTAGTTGTATTGGATTAATAAAAGCTCCTTTTATGTCTATTTTATTTTATATTTTAATTTAAAAAATCCTTTGTTGATCGGTTGATGTTTATGCGCACTATTATTATCTAGTCTTGGTTTTCAAAGGTATAGAGTAAAATAGTATAGGTTAATCATTATAGTGTTGTTATGTTGTATAGGTATAATGTTATTAGTCAATAATAAAAAAATTGCGATTTACACTCTGTAACTATATATGGATCTTATGAAAATGTCAAAAAAACTTGTTACTGTATTAGACTACTAATATTTCGATAACGTTGCTCAATGGATGTTATGATACTGATATAATGAGAACAAGACTTATGATGAGATTTGTTGTGAGGGTAGAAAGATCGATTGGAGATTAGAGCCAAATATCAAGTGTAAAAATTATTGAGTGCGAGTGCTATAAGTGTGGAGATTTGATTTACATGAATAGTTCTAGTATTCACAATTTACTGCTATGTGGTTAGAAATAGATTTCAACGGGTTTTTGGCATAAATCGTATAACTAGCTAGGTTATCTGCTTACTTTGGTAAAGTATGAATACTTTGGCGACTATATTATTCAAAAACTGTTTTACTGATTTGTCTCAGTTTACTTCTTGCTTGAAGGTTGATAGTTTTGGATTACCATTGAGTTATTGCTTATTATGTTTGAATAAAAACTTTGTTATGTTTGCAATTATTAGTTGGGGATTATGATAGCTAAGGTAACGTTTAAGATGAATTTTTGTATAAATAATTACCGATTTATGTTAATGTAGAAAAACTTTTGTTTAACATGTCATATGTTACGCTGTGTTGTTGCTCACTTATAATTCTGAGTTCAGGTGTTATATGTGACACTAATGTACTATAAGCGTGTTTAGATAATATATAGAGGTGTTTTTAAAAACTTATGTGGTTATTAGAGCACGTTTTTTAAGTGCATTGAATCACACAATGTGTGATCAGTGATTGATAGTTAGTAAAAGATTATGATAAATTATTTGTTTAAATATTTTAACCAATTTACATCATGTAAAATAACATTGATATGGTTAGAGATATGAGCTGACCAAAGTGTGAAATAGTTACGTTTTTAAACATATGCTATGGTTAATGGCTTGACTGTTTTTACGACATCAAACTAGAGGCTTTTCATCTACCTTCAAACGTTTACGTTTTTGATACTCTTGCTAGTTATGCTTTAACAATTTGGAGCTGTATGTACTAGTGCATTATTTAGGTAATGTCTTAGATGATGCATTTTAGTAGTTATTTCTATTTAGCGTTTCGTTAAAGGTGTGATGTTCGGTATGTTTGATCCTTTATAATATGTGAGTATGATACCATGTTACTATTATGACATGATACGTTCTGGTTCAGGTATTAGTTGCCACTAAGAGTGAGCTTTAATAATAATGAAACTGTGTTGTTAATAAACTTTTTGTTTATTGAGCGTTATAGTCCAACAAATAAGTACTTTCATAACGATGTGTGTGGATCAGATTGATAATACAGTAAAGAAACGAGATCATTTTCTATTAAACTATGTGTGTATCAGAAGCGTCTCGAAAAATCATATTCGAAAATGGTGACCTGAATCACGAGTAGATCAATATGGGATCATATGAGGTGGGTAAGTGGTGTGGAGAGGATGTGTGACTGAATTACCTGACTGAGGAAGTGTGTCATAGGGTGGTTTAAAAAACTCTCGAATTTACTGATCGTGAGCTTTAAATCTTTAAATAATATACATAAACTAATACACAAGAATAAAATATCTTGATGTGAGCGATGCGTGGGTTTCACAATATATAGAATATATTTTCTCAAAAAACAAGAACTATATTATAATGCAAATAATAATATATAAAAGAAAAGTTTTATTGATTTGACCAATAAATGTGACTTGAAATACCAATCTGTAGTAATGTTGCACAATTAATTAGATCGGTGTATCGTTGGTGAATGGATTATGATATGGTTAAGTGTTAAGTTATGTAATACGAGTGTGTGTTCTCGTAACAGATTTAGTGACTTTATTTTTATATTTATAACTGAAACTTTTATTCTTACGTATAGCACTATTTGATTATTCTTTGCTTGTTGTATTAGGCAGTGTAAGTGTAGACAAAACGGCGTAATTTATTGATAAAAAAGTGACATATTAACTAATAGATTAAAATAAGATACGTTTTTTTTCATGGGATGAATGGTTAAGATCAAAAAAATATGTCATACTATGCAAATTCGATATAGTATAGAGAATTATTGACTTTCAGTAGAAAACTACGTTGGTGCTGGAGATAGGAGCTTAGACGGTTTGTTTGCCTATAGTTAGTTACTTTTACTGTGTTAAGTATGAACTTTGTTTAATGTTAGCAGTTTATTTCTTACTAAGCTGTGTTAGGTTTGGTCAGTTGGTGTAATGCGAATTGAATATTCTTAGTGGTTGGCTAGGTTGAAGTTTACATGAGACTTTACTGCATGTTTATAGCTTGGTATTAAAAAATGTAAGAGTTTTTGTGCACAAAACGTTCTTATAAAACATGGAATACAGTATAGAACATATAAAATATAGTTGTTTGTAGTATTCAAGTAGTTTTATAACACAAAATTTTGTTACTTTGCACTAAGAGTACAAAAATTTATTATTATTATACAAAATAAGTAACCATGATATAATGTAATAAATACAGACACATTGTGTTATTGGTGTAGAGATTATGCTTGAAAATGTTGTGAATAGAGTTAGCGCGTATTGCTTGGTATGGCTATGTTAGTTATAGCATTTACTGTTGTTAATGGTTGAGAGCTTTTGTAATGTTAAACAGTTTTATTCGTGCTTAAGGTGTGTTTAGGTTTGTCGTATTGTACATTATTATTCTTAGTTTTGGTAATGCTATGTTAGCTTTTATTAATGTGAAAAGCTTGTTACGGTTAGCAGTATATTCGTTGTATCAGCTGTATTAAAGAGACTTGTTGTTTTTGTTAGTGTTTATTCATCAAGGAAGTATAGGAAGTATTCCCTTGAAACAATAAGATCAATTATCATCAATAAATCAAAATATCCAAAGTCGCAGAGTGTTAGGAGGGGAGAGTGAGGGGTTTGATCTTACTGCATTACTGCCTGTAGGTGGTTGTAAAAATGCAATTTTTTTTATGTTATAAACAAAAATGAATGTCAATTTTTAGTAACGTGTATACTCAATATGACTTGAATCAAGTTAGATCAATAGATCACGGGTGGTAGGTGGGTGTTTCAGAGTTATAGTGATTAGAGTGTGAGGGTTGATTTACGGCAGTTTACTGCTTTAGGGGTACTATGCGTCTAAGTAATGGAGTAACGAGAAACAAAATATATTTTTACTTTTATCATGCAAAAATATTTAGTAAAACCAAAATGTTATTATGCTATTAATAAAATGAAATATTTTATGATTAATAAAAAATCAAAGATATAAAATTAAATATAAATATAAATTAAAAACAAAATAATTTAATAAAAATATAATAGTATAAAAATTAAACAAAAAAATTTAAAATAATAACACAGTAAAATAGAAAAATTATATTTGACATAGCAATCTACCAATTATATAAGTATATAATATGATCAGATTATATATAAAAACAAAAAGAAAAAAAATACGAAAAGATATTTAGAAATAATTAGAAAAACTGTATTTACAAAAAAAAAAAACCTTTTAGAAAAAAAAACACTGAGCAATATCGAAACTCCGAAAGCTCAGCACAGGACCGTCTCGAAGTTCCTGGTTTCCAGGACACCCTATCTTCTCAGATAAATCTACCCGAGAGGCGAGACGTAATCACTTGGTTTTCAGAGTCGATGATCTGAACATATGTAGTTTCTCTGCTTTCATTTTCTCAATTTCCTTAATTTGATTATTTTATCCTTTACATTTCCTTCCATTCTAGATCCCATTTAAATCTTTCTGTATTTGCCGGACCTCCTGTCGGCACTATCTTCCCGGGGCGTATCCGGTAATCCCCTCATGTGGCAGATGATACCCGCTGGCATCACCCGTATTTCAATTAATCCATACATAACTCCTTCATAGTATGAATTTGTATTCCTTGCTCAAAATGTAATCATATTGTTTAAAAAAAAGATGTTGATTATTATGTAACGATCTTGCCTTAAGGGTGGCTACACGTACTAGTTTGGTTTACAGACTTTCTAGCACCGACACCTGTGCGCAGCACCGTTCGCTACTGAACAATGTCTAACTCCAAACTTCCGTTCTACTCAAGGAATCCTTTCCCTCGCTTGACGCTTGTCCCCTGGTGGGCCCTCAACTTCAGCTGAAAATTAATACAAAAGAAATAAGTAACTTTTTTACCTGTTGTTTTTCTTGGTGTATCTTCCAAATCTGCTACATAGATTCACAAACTGAAAAGTCTAAGAACTTGAAGAAATGTGATAGATATACCACCAGCATCATATTAGTCACGACACTCTGCACGAGTAAACAATATGAGGAGGAACCTCCAAAATACCTAGTTATTACTTATACAGATATTTTTATCCTAACTCCGCCACAAGCAACTCCCGTAAAACGCCAAACACCCACGGTAACACTAAGTACTCGGCTGTTACCACCATTCTGGTATACCGTAAATACAGAGCTAGTCCTGCTCCGTGATCCGAGACTCCGGCTTGCGAATTCTTATACCGCCCAAACTTTCAGTTATCTCTTGAGATATGGAGCTACTTTCCCTATTTTTATATGGTAGGTGTCCGGCCAGCACTCACCCTCCCGTGCAACGACGGACACGTTAACCTCGTATCGTAGCGAACGCGCGAGTTTATCAAGTCGACGCACCAGTGCCGCGAACCCAGGAAGAGTTTTTTCTACCAAGCGAGCTGAAAACAAAAAAAAGCGCCTAACTAACGACGCGTGCAGGAAGAAGATAAATGCAAGCAGTGCGAGAAAAGTGAAGAAATAGAGAAGAGGAAACTAAGCACCGAGCCACTCGAAGAGCCTAAAAAGAACTAATAATGTAAAGATCAAAGAATTAGTGAAGAAGGAGATCATGATATCATCATTAGAGGAATGATTAGAAATGATAAAATATTATGATAGTAATGATAACAATAATTCGTGATAATATTTAATATATAATAGTATATTTGTGAAGGTCCGTATAGTTAATATTGACACACATATAGAATAACACATAATTGGTATTCTAGAGAGAAACAGGCAATAAATAAAAATAAAAATATAAGAAAACACAATAATAATAAATAAAATATTAATAATAAAAATAAATTTTCTTTATATCATTGTACGAGAGTATGAGTTTAAAGTATAAGAATAGATATATATATAAACATACAGAAATTGTATCTTTTAAAAATAAAAAGATGTTGTATACAATAAATAATCAAGTAATAGACAACAATGTTGACCATACACCTACATTCCCACACTCTCCATATACAAACAGACAAAACAAGCGACATTTTTCCTGTCACATACAAATAAAACTCATTCTATTGATCCTTGATTATCTATTGATCATAATTTGAATTCTACCTCTGTAATCTTTCCTACACCTGTTTCATAACCTGCTTACCACAGATAGATTTTCATCTTCAAAATGTAACGCTTTTACATTTTACCCTGTATAACGACTCCAGTTAGAATCCGAGAAGACCTCAAAACACGACCCAATTGTCCCATGTGCGCCACTCCATGCACATTTCTATCCATTTATGAGGTATCGTACGAGCTATGGATCAAATTTGAACTATTGAGTAGCTATTTTGGAGTCATGTTGCATATCACCTTTTGTAATCAAATATAGATGTCATAAGTCACTTCGATTTCAGGCAATAATCATTTTTGTGCGCACGGTAAAACACATAAACAGAAAAAAAGAGGCGAAATATCTATCTAATAAACATCTGCTCCAGTCTCACACCCAAGATATATATGCTACTTAAACTACCTCACAGAAAATGAATTTCACAAGGAATAACCCAACCCCTTTAGCATATATAGGAACTATATAAAAACATATATGGCATATAGAATATAACACTCCTAAGATACTAAAAAAATAAATATACCCTCTATCACATTAACGACAATACTCGACACATCATCTGCATAAATAAAGGTATAAATAAAACGGGATTTAATTCATATAATTAACAGAACGTTTTCCCTAGTACATTAAATCAACAGTAAAAGTATTACATAAACAAATTTCATTACAAAATCCGAAACTTATTCACCCCTTGTCAAATGTATTTCTAACCGATAACAATGAGTATAATTACATTATTTACATATATACTTACTCACAAATAAAATGACAAAATAATATTACTCATATTATAACCATTGATGTGTAAAATTAATCATAACATGAGTGGTGTAGAAATACAACATTTAAGACATACGTAACAATAGTTATATTTCAACATTATATAATTAATAAGACACATAACATAATATAACATTTCGCAATTCACTATCCCGGACCAAATATTAATATATATTACATATACGAAATAGTGCTGACAACCATCTATTAAGTCGGTCCCTCTGACGATATTTCTCATATTTGATCATGAATTATGCATAAACGTAATATAATATTATAAAGTTTACTAAAACCTAAACTACTGTAATACAACACACCTTATTATCTATATTTCGTACTTTATCAAAACATGAATCACCAAGGACATTTATAGACAGTTAATTATATAATACAAGAATAATAATCAATTATATAATACTTTATACACTAATAAAATATTTCTAGAATTAATCCTATTACCTAATCCAATCATATAAGAATACCCTCTAAACGGTATTTAATAAAGAACAAAGCAAAGTAAAAGATATTTAATTAAACGCACATCCTGTAAAGCATAAATACTATACCTAATTGAAACTAACTTATATAGCTATAACTTAAATACAGCCACATAAACAATAACCAAGTAACGATTATTAATATAAACAGTACTCATCACATGAACATACACGCGATTAGGTATCATATATTTAAGAAGGAATTACTAACATAAAACGAGAGGTAAGGGAAAACAAGTGAGCAATACTGTATAATCATTTATATTTATTAAAAGTATTATACTCATATATATTATATATAATTAATAGGCAATACTAAAAATTATTTCAATTGAATAGAAGAAGCTAGTTATAATATAAATATACATATAAATAAAGATTATAAAATACATTAATAAAACAGAAGTATATTTCTAAAATAATATTTAAAGTAATCTAATCATAGAGAACAATATAGGATTTCTAAGATTGTCGGTATATAAGCTTCATATATAATACACTCAATAAAAGTATTCACAACACCCTTTATGACAAGGATTTTAAAGTATATAAATAATGCCTCAGACAACTATCTATAAAAACCATATATTTTTATCTAGGATCGTACTTATGTAATACGAATAGTTTAGCTAATAGACATTTATCTAGGATCTTCTGTAAGTAAAGTAACCAAACTAAGAATGAGATTAATGGCCTCCAAGGCTGATTAGTTTATAATATACGCAACGTATACCTAATATTATATTATTGTATTGTTATATAGACGGGACATACAACCATAATTGTTATAGAGAGCGGTGTATAATATCTAATATAGATTTGAGCCTCCCATTAGCTTCCAGATGATTATGGAAGTTAAGTCCTTCCAATGTAATTGTACTATAACACTACGTATAAACGATTAAGGATTCGATTGTAATTCGTCATACTATAACGATATTTGTCTTATAATAATTTATAACGAGAAAACTAATTCCGCTTTATGGAACTCAGCCATCACTCAAACACAACCAATACTACTCAACACGATTAATCATTTAGGTCAAACAAAACGAGCTTCAACTATCAATATCTACTAGTTTGTTGTCATAACTCCAGAAGTTGCGGGAAAAATATTTTCTGTTCACACATACACATATGCTCAAGGATTTTTTAATGACCTGTACCAACTTATGAACAATGTTATAATCATAGCCAACAGATAGCTACACAAGTCCAATCACATTTTTTTTTAACACCTTTTCTACGACCATCTTTAGATGCTAGTTCCACATGAGATTTTGAGCTAAGATTACTTACAAAAAATTAACCTCAGTAATGAATGTGATTTTGCACACACCTGAGGATAATAAATTTTCTGTAACCACCCACATTTCAATCTAACTTTTCGGCCTCGTACATCTCCATTTTAGCTGACCAAGCGATGGTTCATGTAGATTATAAATTAACTTATAGTAATGAATATCTTCACTAATGAGCAGCACAATACGAATAAAGGTCTATTATATTGAAACCATTACTCTATGGACCAGATGATTACTAATAAGCACATAATGTATCAGTAGTTATCCAAATCCTGGGTTTAGACACTGAATTTAAATATAAAATGAGAACACATCGTTGGGTATAAATAATACCAACTTGAGACAGCCTCCTCGTGAAGAAGTATGTAACAATATACACAAGGATTAATTATGAAGTAAGATAGCGAGTGAAAAGTCATACATATAATAATACGTCATCACAGTTAATCAGCGAAAAATTACTAGATACGCATCATTACTAATGAACAAGAAGTCCAGTACGTAGATTCCGCCTGTAAACAACCTTACGCATTATAAAGAAAATAGAGTAGAATGTGAGGGCAACCATGCAGTTTATTTATCACATCACAATCAGATATAATTGTTAGTGATATACCTTACCAGACACAAGTATAATTAACGACACGCTAGTGGACGTGGTGTATTTATAATCTGTCAACGAGAATATTTACAATAGACTGAAAACCATATCAGCTTCCAATAATGGGGCTATTACTTATCTATCACAGCTCCTTACCAAGTATTCTATAGAATCATTATGAATTATTAATTATCAAGCTGATTTACATAGACTATACTAAATAATAAACTAACCTAAACAATGCATAACACAAAAACAACAATAGCAAACCTGCCAAGCAACAACCAACAACAAGCTAAGACACACTATACGATGACACAAAAGCTTACCACGACAATATTACTTTAACACTCAAACAATGTATCTATGAAACAACACAATACTAATACACATAAATATGATGCCAAAATATATGAAGAATATACACCGTTCCACAATATAAGGTGCTTGGTGACAAATCTCACTTACAGACACTAAACCACACCAACGAGAAATGAACAATATTGGACATTTTAACACGGATAACATTGTCGTCTTCACTAATTTCATATAAATGTACATAAAACATTTAGTGCAAAAAACAAATCAGAAGGCATATCTAAGAGAATCACTTAAACGTGCGTAGACAAAGACAGAAGGACCTGCTTATACCAACTACCACCCCCGGTACGGAGCCGGGAGAACCCCAACCGACGATACACACCCTAACTAACATATAAACAATATGACGGACAGATACCTCTCAGACCCTTCCCCGGACGGAGTACTTGAAAATAAACAACCAAACCATGTCCACGGAAGGACCGAAGATACCCTCACCCGCAGTCTAGCCACCAATACCCTTATTAGACCCTGAGTTTTCACACCATTTGTTGTTCAAGCCATATCCTTACTACCTTTAAGAGCGAGTGCGTTAAAAAAAAATACAATGGGTATTAATAACCTACCAGAGTTTATTCAGAACACACACACGGAGGCTTTAAAAATTTGACGTGAGCAATTTTATTTATTTTTGTAATCATTGTCCGTTACACGAAACTTATTCAATTTTGTACTTTAGGATCATAGACACAAGTTAAAAACATTAAGTCATCAAAAAAGACAAAGAGTTACATAAAATAAATAATTTGCAAAATTACTTGAGTGTACGAGCATTTCGAAAAACAGAAAAAGTCCAAACTATATATTGTCTTAAGCTAATAACGCTATCTGGGGTCATGTCCCATTTAATTTCAGTTGTTAACCAAACGCATAACATGTAGTGGATACTAAAGAAATAACGGCAAAATAGACGAACACAATGTTAAGCGGTACAAAAATTATCACTGAAAATCAAACTAATAATATAAATAAAACGATCATGAATATGTCTATAAATTATATTCTGTTTAAACAATAGAGAAACTACTTCTCAACCTATGCATACACAAACAGCGCTCTGTCACACTCACCTTGCGTTTTAATAACGGTAAGGGTAGTTTATCCAAAACTAATTGCATTTATCAAATCTGTTTAAACACACAGTCCTTATATTTCATTTACTTTTTCCAAGTCATATGTGCTTATACTACTCAGATTTGTGAAACTGTATTTATGTTACTCAGTAAGACTATCTCTGTATAATTATTTTTAAAAAAAATATGACAATAACATGTATAACATAAAGTTTAACAGTGTTTTAATGTAGTCTTACCTTAGCTGTTCACACACACAGGAAAATTAAAACTCTCAATTTCTCAATCGGAAGTGAAAAACTTGTAAAGCACTAACAAAATTATTAATATATCGCATTATATTTTCTCAACACATAGATGCACCACACAAAACTACCAGAAATATTAGTTGTTTCTTTAAATATGCATAGACCATACCTTCTTGTGCATAAAATACTCGTTCAGCCCTAGTTTAAGAACGTATATATTCCGTAACAAACAGTTTTTACACTACTAAAGGTAACAAATAACATAGACTCTGAAAGAAAGATGAAAAAAGGTTAAAAATGTATATAATTTAGTAATATTACAATACGTACAAAACCATAACTACCACCATATACTACGAATAAACTAACTTAACTTATATAATACCAAAAGCTCCGCACTTAAACAAGCAGTTAAAGGCGACCATAATTGTCATTTACGGTAACAAGGTCTTTTACTCTTCATCATCTTTTTTCAACACTTACATGGTCATTACTATATAACCATTATAATCACAATGTTTAATTTTAACTAATATAAATACCATTCGACGTATATAAACTTTAACAAAAAGTATTAGACATATCATTAATATTCTATCGATCTTAACTGACATAAAGAATAAATGCTAAACGTTAACTAAATTATTTTTAATACATCATACTTAGTTTCATATAACTAAAAAATAAAATTTCATATACAGTATATATTAATATATGATACCTCAGGAGTCTGAGTAAAGTACATATAATCGCCCAGCGAATAATTATGCATAAACTAAATACTAATAGTTTAACCATTAAATACATAACAAAAAAATATAATACAAAATTATTATTTTAATTACATATAAATAACTAAATAATAAAAAAGAGAGCCACTATAGAAGATCATACATCAAAATAAAATCGTCCAGATTAAGTGTACTGATATGCTTCAATAAGCAGTTCAAAATCTGTAAATCAGGTATAAATATATCTAAATACCACCGCATTCCTGCAGTCCTCACCTACCCATACCACACCATGTACCTATGGATCTATTGGAACTATTGATTCAAGTCATATATTATATAAAAATATATCATTATATTAGGTAATTTAAACAATAACATAAATAATAAAAGCTTCTTATTACTATACTGACCTAAAAATACGAGAAATATTATGCGATAACCACATAACTAAAACTTTTTTAGCTATCAAAATTAACACTTATCCATAGTGATAATACCTCTCGATCAATCATCATGGTTACAACTTGAAAAGATATATTCCTGTATCAATACATCTGGTTAACTTAAATAATCACAGCTATACATCCTAAAATGTCACTATCTATTATTCAAAAGGTATAAATCAGCTAACAGTCATACATAATACTCGATATATTGTATCCCACTGATTATCTAGATAACATGATTACAATGCAACATGAGAGTATTATAAAAGCCGTATTACATCATCTAACAATAAAGTATCCCTTAACAAAGAGTTAGTTAAAGATATTGTAAATTACAAAATATCTGAAGACAAGATATCTATGAATTAATTGCAGTAGGTCTTATATAACATTAAAAGTGTCACTCGTTCGATTTAATATATAATATATTAAGCATATTTAATTGATATAAGTACTATGTAAATTAAATAATACTATAGACATTCAGCTTAATAATAAATATATCTTAGGCAATAGCCATTAGAGAAACTGAGTGAGTATGACAAAGGTAGTTATGATGAATATAGTTACGTTTATTGTTAATGATATTGAGTGTATTATACTTTTACGCGTATGTGTTACAAGATATGTAAACTTTATTAAATTATATCGGGATATATAAATTCTAGCTTACCCTGAATATAGCAAAATGAGACGAAGAGTTTAATAAGGATTACCTTCTTAGTCTCATTATGATGTAATAAGACCAGCAATTTAATAATTTTTGTGAGAAAGAGATAAACTTATGAGGGGATAGTAATAATAATATACTAATATGATTATTAAATGATAATTTGTGTTGCCTAAAAATCTATGTATGCTTTTCTATTGTTTTGCGAAAACCTTAAGCAGCTGAACCTATTCACAGAATATAATGGTATGACCTAACTCTTGAGGATCAAACATAACAATCAGTATCAATCGGTAAGAAACGAATGTCGTGAGCATCATGGATGGACAGAGGGTGGAGAAGTAGCACTGAGTGGTTACCTATGATTTGATACTCACCAGAATCTAGCTGATTTAGTAGAAATGTAAAACGTTATAAGCATTCAATGTATAATAAATTTGAATTGAAATTTAAATATTAAATATTATATAGATAATCCAATAGTATTTATTTCCAAATAGATCCAATTAGAATCAATAATATCAATAGAGATTTATTCAATTAGATCAATATAGATCATAGTAATAGGTAGAGGAGAGGTAGGATAAGGAGGTAAGGATCACACTTGATTTTAACTGAAGTATTACTGCTTTAGATATAGAGTTATGTAAAAAACGTAAATTTGTATGTTATATATAATATTAAACGAATATAAGAGAAAGTATAAAAAACATTTTAACACATTTAGATGATTGTTTTTAAAATTTATCCAATTATTTTTTTATTTATTTTTATATTATTATTAGATGGATTCTGAAAATATCATGTAATAAGTTCTGCCGATCTTTGAAACTTTCTGAAGTAATATCAGTAACACAGACTTCTTTACCGATAACATATATATAAAATTGAAACAATCTCCGAGTATAACTTGATCTGAGTGCATATATTACTATCATTACCAAATTAATTTTATAATACATCCGCACACTTTGCTACCGGAGCCCAAGAGACACCGTCAGAGAGTGACATCTGGCTTGCCGGGCTAAAATGTTACCACTAAGAGTCAACTTTCACAATAACGTCTCATATCATTGTAAGTTTCAGACTCGCTTCTAACCATTTCTGTCCTTTCTTATAATTTACGAATATTATTATCTTATATATTCTTCTTAGTAAAATCCTAATATTCTATCAACTTTTCATCTAACACACTGGTCGTATTCTTCTTATATAGTATGACATCTTACTATAATTGATGTTTATCTTATTACTACTATTCAAGTCAGAGGATCATCCCCTGATAGATGCGACAGGCGTTTCGCTATGAGAACACCCGCTATTGACACGAGACCATCGCCGCATGTAAACACCGGCCACACTCTCCAGAATGTGCTACCCTATGGGCTCGAAGAATCGATAAATCTGCGCTATAAGGCAGGCACAGCTGATATCTCGTTTAGCTGTTATACGCAATGTGTTGTTATATTGAGAGTCCAAGGCTGTGCGCGCGCACCGCAATTCACGAGAGTCACGCATGTTCTCACAGCGCGCACAGGCCCGCGCGAGTGGGCACGAACGCAAGCCCTAAGCGTTGCAGTGCGAAATTTTCCAATATCATCATTAACTCTTGGTGCTTAGTATATCAACTATGACAATCATAAGAATACCATCTTATACCAAATTTCAGACCAATAGCTCTTAACAGTATTGTAATTTTTTTAAAGGTGTGAGTAGGGTGGGGTCCCCTTCGGGAACCCATCACGTGAGTGTAATCTAGTTATAACCTCGTATTGACAATCGAGTTTACAGTCACCATCTATAACACCACCTCCTAAAATTTAGTAGGTACCTGTAATACTGAATATACAGTTATATACCTATTAATAGAAATACTATAGCGTATCGGAGCGCTTCAAGCTGAAGACGGATTATATATCATATTCCATAGAAAAATATATATATATAGTAGCTAATTTCAATTTAAGATATTGTTTAATATTTTTATATGTATATTAAAATCTTGTCTAAAATAAATTTATAGTTTAATAGAATTACAATATGTAATATATAAGACTATAAAATAATTATAAATTATTTTTATTATACAATATAATAATATATATATATATATATAAAATAATAGATATATATATATATATATATAATATATAATAGACAAAAAAAATATAGTAAAATAATATTTTAATTTATGTTGATAAAATTTTTTTGCATAAATGACGACCTTTTGTTCTTTTTTTATCATTTTTAATAATTGATGTTATGCATTTCAAAACACAATCTCAATCCAAACGAAAGGTTCAATTAAGCCTGAAAAGCAAATATTATAAAAATCGAATATCTTTTCTAAAATATCGATATTGATACTTTACCCTCACTACTATTACCATTATATATATAGAAATATATATGATTTCTTATCTAATCAATAACATATAAAATATATATTTATATACCACGCTAATACAATATATATATATATATATATATATATATATAATAATATCATATATATAGAGAGAGGTAGAGATGAAGAGAGAGAGAGAAGAGACGAGAGGAGAGAGAGAAGATGAGGAGAGAAAAGAACAAAAGAAGAGAGAAGAGAGAGAGAGAGAGAGAGAGAGAGAGAGAGAGAGCTTAAATGTTGCATACGTGGGAAAAAGAGGTAAATGAACAGTTTCTAAGGAAGATGAAAGAGACCTTCAATTGAATAGGAAGCTGTTAAATAAGAAAGTACGAAAGATTAAGAAAGAGAGAGTAAGAATGGAAAAATGAATAGGCGAATGTAGGATTGGTGAGGTGATGGAAATGAGTGAGGAGATTTGGACCTCGGGTAACATCTTTGAATATATAAAAGAAATTATTGTGAAAAAGATATATGAATGTGTGTGGGTTTAATGATGTAAGAAGAAGTAGGTATTTAATGGATGAAGTAATTTTTGAGGAGGGGGTAGTAGGTAGAGTGAGAAAGTTGAAGAATGGTAAATCAGCAGATATATATGAAATTACTGGTGAAATAATAAAAAATGGAGGTGAAATTGTGATTGAATGGGTGTAATTCCAGAGGATTGGAGGAAAACAATAATAATACCCTCGTAAAAAAAAAGTAAGGGTGATAAGGGAAAATGTAAAAACTATAGGGAAATTATTTAACTTAGTGTTGTAGGGTAGATGGGAACTGGTGGTTTGGTTCACAGAATTTGTTGACTGACTGAGAGGTTAATTGTTGAAGAACAAGGTATATTTAGAAGTGGTAGAGGATGTATAAATCAAATTTTTACAGTGAAGTAAGTGAGTGGAAAATGAGAGAGAGAGAAGAAAAGGGAAGTATATTTCGGTTTTATGGACTTGCAATAGGTGTATGACAGGATTAACAGGAAAGCTATGTGACTGGTATTAATTGTATATGACGTTGGTGGTAAGCTTCTGAATGGAATTGAAAATGTGTAAGTGGATAATGAAGCATGTGTAAGAATAAATGGATTGGAGAGTAAAGGGTTTAATATTAAAGGTTGAGTGGGGCAGGAATGTGTTATGTATTCATGGCTATTTGATTTGTGTATGGATGGAATAATGAAAGAATTTATGGAAGTGGTGGCAGGGAAGGTTGTTAGACTGATTGAGAATGGAAGAGAGTCAAAGGTACCTTGCGTATTGCATGAAGATGATTTGGTTTTGTGTGGTGAATCAGAAGAAAGTTTGAGAAATTTAGTAGAGAGGTTTTCCAGGGTGTGTAAAAGAATGGACAGAAAGTAAATGTAGATAAGAGCAGGTGATGGTAGTATGTGAAGAGGATACGCAGGGTGAAATCATGTTGAATTTTAGGCAACTGGAACAAGTGTCTGAGGTTTAATATTTAGGCTAAATATTGGATGAAATGGAAACAGGTAATGCTGAATGTAGTAGGAAAGTTGAGAGTGTTTTTAAGGTTTCTGGTGCAATTAAATCTTTGGCCAATCTAAGGAAATTAAATCTTGAGTGTGCTAGACTTCTGAATAAGGGTATGTTGTTAGAGGTGTTAGTATTTGGTAGCAAAACTTTGATGTTGATTAAGATGTATGGATTTAAGGTACATTTGTTCAGATGGATAAATAATCCTAGGAGCGTATTAGGTGTCAGAAAAATTGATAAAATAAGAAATGAGAATATTAGGGCGGTGTGTGATGTGACGGAAGGGGTGAATGAAAGAATTAATGAGAGTGACTTAAAATGATTTGGCCATATGGAATGGATGGATGACAGTTGGTTGGTTTAGCGGGTATTTAGTGGTGAAGTAGTGAGTGTTGTTAAGCGACCGGCTGGGAAACCAAAGAAAAAGTGAACTGAGTCAGTAAAAGAATGACTGAAGGAAGGAAATGTTAATTTAACACAAATAAGAAGAATGATGTATAATAGCAGTGTTGTTTCACTATTCTTTCGTCTTTCTGTCTTTTCATTAGTCTGTCAGTCTGCATTTAAATTTTTCTGTCTGTCCTTTTGACTAATCTATTCGTCAATGTCTGTAAGTCTGTTCATCAATTTATGTTTTTTTTTGCTTCCTGTCCATTTTTGTCAATCTGTTAGTTAACGTCTGTAAGTTATCTGTTCGGATGTTTATCTGTATATCTGTTTGCTTTTTTTGTCTGTAATTTTGCTTGTCTGTTAATCAATATCTGTAAGTTTATCTGTTCGGATGCTTATCTATCTGCCTGTTTCTTTGTCTGTCATTTTGCCTGTCTGTTAGTCAATGTCTGTAAGTCTGTTCAGATGTTTATCTGCCTGTCTGCTGATTTCTTAGTCTGTCTTTTCACCTGTTTGTTAGTTAATATCTGTAAGTCTGTTAGTATTTTATTTTCGTAAAAGAAGATGAAGTAAAATGTAATTCTAAAATGAGTTCTAAAGCATCCAATTAAAAGCGCCATTTAAAAAGATGGCATAATAAGGTTTTTAATCTGTTAATGAGGAAGTAAAAAATGTTCTCAGAAACCACAAACTGTGATATGGTAGCAGCAAAGTCTTGCACCATTCATGACTTTATACTTTATACTTTATAGCATAAACTTGTAAAAGTAAACCACAAAAGTTTTTACTAAAAAGGTAAAAAGTTTTGTTTCCGACTCCTGTGGAAGAGCTTCATTCTGGCTTATGTTAGCGAGGGTTTAGTAAACTATTAAAAATTATTTTTTGGATAACGTCGGAACCAGAGAAAACGGAACCGGAGCCGTAGCCGAAGCCGGTGTCTCAGCTTCAAAAGTTTTGACTCAGAGCCGGAGTTGGAGTTGCAGATTTAAAATACGGTGGGTCCCTAATGTAGACCTGAACGAAATAACAGCAGCTCCCAACATTGCATAATAGGAGTAAAAGTTGGTTTTTGGATTCGGTCATTGTTGTGGGACTGTCTCTCCCAGGGGATGAAACCTGACAATGCGGATGCCGAACAGTCGGTGACCTAATCATAAGTGTGTGAATATATATAATTATATTTTATATAATAATATATATATTTATTATTATATATTTATATTATTATATATATATATATAATTATATATTCTAGTTTATATATATATATTTATAATAATATATATATTATATATATATTAATATTATATATAATATATATATATATATATATTTTATATAATTTAATTAATATATTATATATATATATATAATATTATTATTTATTATATATATATATAATTGATATATATGATATAATATATATCATATATATATATATATATATATATAATGTGTGTGTGTGTGTGTGTTAAAGAAAGAAATATAATGAGAATGGTAAAGAATTAACATGCTTCCTCTGGGATTGAACCACGCAGTTGCGCGTGAGGACAATATGCCCGGTGCCATACAACTGAGCCCATCCTCCAACAAAAAGTTGGATTCAAGAACAGTATATAAGTAAAGAGTTCCCAGTTCAAGCGCGGAAATCACCAGGATGTCAGCATGTCTAATCTCTCGTTCTTTTATTTAGATTTTCATTTGCGATAAATAATCGAAATTATGGATAAGATTGTTAAGAAAGAAGATCTAATGGATGAGGTAAAGAAATTCAATGCCCTTCTGGGATTGTAACCACCGCATGTTGCGGCGTGAGGAATGATGCTCCTGTAATTAATTAGATGAGAAATGTCGTAGACAGAAAATCCTCCTAGAGCCTTCACCGGACAGCGAGGACCACACTAGGTAAATCGTAGTGTAAAAAGTGTTAATTCATTGGCCAGATGGCCACACCATACCCTCACAAAACCGCCATTCACTCCTATTATGAATTTTATTCTCGCCTTTGCCAAAACTCACATTTTCTCCTTAGCATTCGTTTTCTGCTCAATTCATTTTTTTTTCGGTCCCCAGCCGGTCGGTATTCCAACACTCGCCCTATAACTACTGCGTAACAACGACAATATTATTTTCCACATGCCCAAACATCTCAACAACTTTCATTTATGCTCTCATATTACCGTCTTTCTTCACAACCAAATTCTAATTACGTTCCATTTCTCATTTTATTTCAATTCTTCTCAAACTAGCAGCCCTCAACGATTTTCGGTCCTGACATCATTGAACTTTTAGTCTATACTTCATTATTCAGACAATGAGTCATATAACAATAACACAGGTAATGCATACCTCATGTAGTAATAGCGACTGCAAGACTTAGTCCCTTAGCATTCCCAAGCGATTTTAATTGCACCAGCACTTCTACCATTCAACTTTCTATCTACAGACTCTGATCATCTCGT
>JABUQX010112041.1:22500-27500 GCA_015478945.1 Trachelipus rathkii | reverse complement strand
GAGAAATTATTAATCCATAATTTCAATTTGTGTTCGCAGGAACCCAACTACTATCTCGAGAGATTAACTATTTTATTACATTAACTATATTAACTATTAACTAAAAACATCATTAAATTCTGAGGATACGATTACTGTCTTCTGGAATAGCGGTATAAGCTTTTACTTGTATTAGACAAGGGTTTACAGGTACTTACCATAAAAGAAATGTACACTCGTCCAAGGATATTCCTGAACACGATAGTTGCCAGTCGGTATATTCGTGGGTAAAAAATTTCAGCCAATTAGAATCATTTTCAATGTTGTTCATTTTACAAAAAGAGAGAGAAGAGCTGCTTCATTGGCAGAATGAACCTATTGGCTGAATTTTTTTACCTCTCAATATGCTGACTGGCAACTCGTGTACAGGAATTTCATTGGACGAATGTATATTAAAAGTAAAAAGGTAACTCAATTAGTAGAACATTTATGTTAATGGTATTAGTAGTGAATTAGCTATTGAAGGCTTTTAGATATTTTTATAAAAAGATTTCAAATTTTATGGGATTTCAAGTTGCTTATTCTTAGATCAATCCTGAAAATATATAACGCAAAAATAACACTATTTACCATACCGTTATTTCATAACCATTTTGTTAGATATCCTACGATGGGTTAGTTCAATGAATTCTCAAAATTTAACATGTTTAGGCTTACCAGAGGCGTCCTTTGGTATTATGCAGTCATTGCCAAGGAGAAGGACGTCGTCTACTCCCATAGATCTCCAGGCAGCTCCTAATAGTAAATGTTCACCAGCTCTTGCCCTTAGAAGAGCCACCTGTATAAGGAATCAGAACATAATCTAATTATAAAAAGAACTTAAAGTACAAGTTTATACACTTCACAGTAAAGCTTAATTTTATATATCAAACTTTCTTTTTCTTTTGAATTTAAGAAGCTTAAGAAAGAATAAAATCTAATTATAAAAAGAACTTAAAATAAAAGTTTATACACTTCACAGTAATGGTCAATTTCACCTATTATATTTTATTTCTATAGAATTTTAAGATTATTATCTCTAAAAATGTATAAATCTTATCTCATAAAAAGATCTTAATTAAAGTAAAAGTTTATACACTTCTCAGTGAAGCTCAATTTCACATATATTATATTCTCTATTTCTATAGAATTTTAAGAGGTTTATTATCTCTAAAAATGTATAATTCTGATCTCTTCCCTCATCACTTTATAAAAAGCTCTTAAATTAAAAGTTTATAAACTTCACAATGAAGCTCACTTTCACATATATTTTATTCTTTATTTCTATAGAATTTTAAGAGGTTTATTATCTCTAAAAATGTATAATTCTGATATCTTCCCTCATAACTTTGTAAAAAGTCCTTAAATCAAAAGTTTATACACTTCACAATGAAGCTCACTTTCACATATATTATATTCTTTATTTCTATAGAATTTTAAGAGGTTCATTATCTCTAAAAATGTATAATTCTGATCTCTTCCCTCATAACTTTATAAAAAGTTCTTTAATTAAAAGTTTATAAACTTCACAATGAAACTCACTTTCACATATATTATATTCTTTATTTCTATAGAATTTTAAGAGGTTCATTATCTCTAAAAATGTATAATTCTGATCTCTTCCCTCATCATTTTATAAAAAGTTCTTAAATTAAAAGTTTATAAATCTCTAAAAATGTATAATTCTGATCTCTTCCCTCATAACTTTATAAAAAGTTCTTAAATTAAAAGTTTATAAACTTCACAATGAAACTCACTTTCACATATATTATATTCTTTATTTCTATAAAATTTTAAGAAGTTCATTATCTCTAAAAATGTATAATTCTTATTTCTTACCTTATCATTCTGCGAAAACTTCATAAAAGCTGGAATGTTTTGAGCCCAGTTGACCAAGGCGATTAGTTGTTCCTTCATGCTATCACACACTTCTTCTACACCCGCCACCTTCATGTTCTTAATAACGTCCGCCTCAGGTTTAGGAGGTAACTTTTATGAAAATAAGAAAATGAACCTAAAATAATATATATATATATATAATATATAATATATATTATATATATATATATATATATATATATATATATAATATATATATAAATATATATATATATTATATATATATATATATATAATATATATATATATTATATATATATATATATATATATATATTAGAGTGGTTAGAAATTTTTTTAAAGTATCCCCCAGTCTTCTTTCAACTCTCCCCCTTCCCCCCATTTTGTGAAGCTCAAAAATATCTAAAAAGAAAAACTTTAAAATAATAATAGTCATAAAATAATATTGCATTTTCGATTTATTTTATTTATTCATACATTCATTTTTAATAAGCTTAGTTCATTATAATATATACTAATTATATCGTTATAACTAAAATTGAGTAAAATTTGTTCCTTAAATTTAAAACATTACATTATTTTGTACTTCTAAAAATACAAACCTATGCTAACAAATGTGGGTTTAGTTTCCTTACCCACTATAAGATAATGTGTACAAGATCTAAAATGTACCGTAATAATGTAGAAGATAAAGTACTGTGAAGCATTTTATCTGTCGATGTGCTTTGATACTGAAAACGTTAGGTGTAATATGTTGGTAGCTGTGGTGGTGTGATATATTTATCAGAAATATTCATAATGAATCATTACAAAATATTATGTGGCTGTTTAAATGCTTAGATACGCATAAAATAAACTCAATTTAGTCTATTTGTTTTTATAGAATGAAATTTGAGGAAGAAACCGATAAGTGTATCGAGGAGAGAATTCTAGTGACTTGAGAGGGGAGTACTGAAAGAGGGGTACTTCCATTATGGGGAAAATTTTAAATTATAATACTCTTTCCAGTAAATTTTAAATATCTGAATAAGCAGACTATCTGTATCCAAATAAATGTACTTCAAACATCCGATAAATTATTACTAAACAAGGTAAAAACTAACTGTACTTCAAACATCCGATAAATTATTACTAAACAAGGTAAAAACTAACTGTACTTCAAACATCCGATAAATTATTACTAAACAAGGTAAAAACTATCTAGTTTTGCATCTGGTGTGAAGGGGACTTCCTATGGAGTGTTGTCTAAGAAATAACAGAGTAAGGATGATAATAAATCTATAAACGGAATCGCAAACAGGGGGATAAGTGCGCAGACTCACTAGAAATTCGAATACGGGTGACAAAAAAATATGAGTTATAATTAAAATATTAGATCGTATATCGATTCTCCTCTTGGTATCGAAACCCACCTAACTATGACCTTGTCTAAATGATACGAAAATATTTATAACGTTAAAATTTCTTAGTTTGGTATATAAAGTTTAAGACAGGATATAATGATATGTATTAAACAAATAGTAAACATTGTAACATTTGTTCAAATAAATGATTAAAACTTAACAAAAACTTACCCTTCGAAATTGACGAAATAGGTTTTCTGCTTCGGAGAGCATTGGGAGTGAAATGACGCAGTTCGGATCGTCGAATGTTGGGCGTTGTTGACTTATCCGGTCACGCTCATTTTGAACGGCTGCAAAAAAAATAATTTGACTTAGTTTAACAGTGTCTTAGGTTCAGTTACAAATAATTAATTATAATTAATTAATTATAATTAATTATAATTATAATTAATTATAATTATAATTAATTATACGGTTCATGTCGGTTATCTGCTTCCAGTTAAGCTCAAGTCAATTTTTTTTAAAAATCTATGTTATCGAACAATGCGTGTTTTTTTAAACAATGCAAAGTGAAATAAATTATAAATATAAAAATAAATTACATTATATATATATATATATATATATATATATATATTATATATGTAAAATATACAAATTATATATATTATATATAAATAATAATATATATATATATATATATATATATATATATATATATAGGCCAAACTAAAGAAGTTACCCGCATCATATCTCAAAAACTAAAATTAGGTACAAGAAAACTCTTAAACATATATGGAATCCTGCGGTATTGAAATTTGTACGGAAAATGAAAAAAAATAAATTTTTTTTTTTTTTAATTTTTTTTATATCTCCAAAATACGATAGGGTACCGGAAGAAAAAATATTATCATATATGGAATAGCGTGTGAATATGTTAGATAAAAAAAGAGAAAAAATTTTTTTATATATAATACATATGGAATCAGCATATGAATTTATTTTAGGGGCTCGAGCCGCGGTGGGACAAGGGGTACGAAGTCCCCCGTCGTTCCCCGGGAGGCCGACAGACCCGACTCTTTGCATCTCTTCGTTACCCTGGGTATTTCTTAGCTAAAAAAAAAAAAAAACATTTTTTTTCCAATTTTTTTTTATAACAAATTTCAACACATGATTCTAAATATGTTATAGTTTTCTGTACCTATCTTAGTTTTGGAGATATACAAAAAATTTTAAAAAAAATTTAAAAAATTTTTTTTTCATTTTCCATACAAATTTTCATAAACGCTGATTCCATGATGCTATCAGTTTCTTGTACTATCCCTTAGTTTCGAGAATATGATGCGGGTACTATCTTAGTTCACCATAATATATATATTATATAATTCATATTATATATAATTATATAGATATAATATTATATATATATATATATATATATATATAATATATATATATATATATATATATAGTATATATAATATATAGCTCTTTGTACATGGTAGCTGATCCAGCACCATGAGTTTTACCGACATGAGTGACCTACCAGCTATTAATGCTACAGTTTTAAAAACGGAATACATGGTGGAATGCTGTCCAATTGTATACGAAATGTAAAAAAAAAAAAAAAAAAAAAAAAAAAAAAAAAAAAAAAAAAAAAAAAATAATTATATATATATATATATAATATATATATATAATATATATATATATATATATATATATATATATATATATATATATATATATAATAGTATATATTATATATATATATATCATA
>JABUQX010112041.1:0-17500 GCA_015478945.1 Trachelipus rathkii | reverse complement strand
TCATTTTTACCACTTCCTTTATAGCCCCGGTGAGAAATCGTGGCAATAAAAAAAAAAAAAAAACCCACCCTGAGGCTTCACGAAACTGCGACGGACTGCAGATCTATGAATGTCGTTTTCTGCAGATCTCTAAATGGTACCTACTGCAGATCTCTGAATGACACCTATTAGAGATATTCGAATGATACCTACTGATGATGTTCAAATGTCACCTACCGCAAATGACCGAATGACACCTACTGCTAATGTTCGAATGCCACCTACTGCAGTCATTTGTATGTCACAAGCTACAGATGCTCAAATAACAGGAATTTCAAAAGTAGATTATGTACGAATTCATCTGCAGATATGAATTTCGAGTATATCCCCAAATTCCTTACCAAATACCCCTACCCAAATATAAATTTACTTAATTTCAAAAGTATTTACGTACAAAATACCCGTACATAAATATAAATTTACCGTCTCAAAAGTATTTGCGTATCCCTACCCAAATATAAATTTACTTAATCTCAAAGGTACTTACGTACTAAATATCGTATGTACATAAATATAAATTTACCGTCTCAAAAGTACTTACGTACCCCTACCCAAATATAAATAATCTCAAAAGAATTTATGTACCAAATACCCGTACATAAATATAAATTTAACTAGTCTCAAAAGTACTTACGTACCCCTACCCAAATATAAATTTACTTAATCTCAAAAGTACTTACGAACCAAATACCAATACCTAAATATAAATTTACCCAGTCTCAAAAGTACTTACGTACCCCTACCCAAATATAAATTAACTTAATTTCAAAAGTACTTACGTACCAAATATCCGTACATAAATATAAATTTACCTAGTCTCCATAAATATTTACGTACCCCTACCCAAATATAAATTTACTTAATCTCAAAATACTTACGTACCAAATATCCGTACATAAATATAAATTTACCTAGTCCCATAAATATTTACGTACCCCTACACAAATATAAATTTACTTAATCTCAAAAATACTTACGTACCAAATACCCGTACATAAATATAAATTTACCTAGTCTCAAAAAGTAATAACGTACCCCTACCCAAATATAAATTTACTTAATCTCAAAAGTACTTACGTACCAAATATCCGTATATAAATATAAATTTACCTAGTCCCATAAATATTTACGTACCCCTACCCAAATATAAATTTACTTAATCTGAAAAATACTTGCGTACCAAATACCCGTACATAAATATAAATTTACCTAGTCTCAAAAAGTAATAACGTACCCCTGCCCAAATATAAAAATAAATATACCTGATCTCAATAGAACTTCAGGCGTAAGATGAAAATCCATTGAAGTGTATTACGAATAATAAATCAAACTGCAAAACACAATTTGGTTAGAAGCCTATTAAAAGCACTATATAATTCAAAAGCACTTTTAGCAATGATGTTGTTCATATATTTAGTCTTTTTGAATATAAGAATAATGAGTACTTTGAAACAGACAGACCAACAAGCGCCATCAAAGTTACATATTTCTTTCTCGGACTTTGGACTCAAGTAAGCGATACTTATTATAAAAAATAATGAAAATTAAGACTGTAATAAAATATAGAAATGTGTGTGTGAGGGATATGGGTTGAGATACTACTGGGGGGAAGACATGTCTCACGAACCCCCCACAAGTCTCCCACCCTTTTACTTGGTGACCCTAAATCGCTATTGTATTTTTTTTTTTTTACTTTATTTGGTTAGCTATTTTTAATTATAGAAGTAATTATAAATAGTCGATAATTTAATAATTGATAATTATAATTGGTACATTTTTAATTAGTTTTATAATTCTTTTTTAAATAAATTTATTAATAAATTATGATAAAATAATCATATTTTTTTAGTCAAATTAGTTTAGGCAAAGTTGTTTAGTAAGTGTTACGAGGAAAACTAGTAATTAGTTAGTGGTGACTTACTAGGGATTAAGATTAGTTAATAGTAAGTTACTAGAAAGTAGGATTAGTTAATATAACTATTAACTAGTCTTACTCTCTATAGTAGTTTAATTCTCTAGTAATTTCTATTTCTCTAATAATTTCTATTATTTCTCTAGTAATTTTTATTATTTCTCTAATAATTTCTGTTTCTCTGGTAATTTCTATTATTTCTCTAATAATCTCTATTTCTGTAATATTTTCTATTATTTCTCTAGTAATTTCTATTACTTCTCTAATAATTTCTATTATTTCTCTAGTCATTTCTATTATTTCTCTAGTCATTTCTATTATTTCTCTAGTAAATTCTATTATTTTTCTAATAATTTATTTTATTTCTCTAATTTCTATTATTTCTCTAGTCATTTCTACTATCTTGTGCGTTGATTGAAATTGAATAAAATGAATGAACGTGAACGTGAGTGCCCTTCCTCCAAACTTCTCCCACATCCGTCCCACCTTCCCTCAATATTCTCTTTTCAATGCACATATTCATACACTAATGCGAACACACACGCACAAACCTACACCTACACACACACACACACACACATTATATATATATATTATATATATATATAACTATATAGTATATATATATGATATATATCTATATAGTGGCTGGCCTATATATAAGGTATATATATATATATAATATATAATACTATACGTAGGCTCTTGTTGATTATCAGATCCAGTTAAGCTAAAGCCGATTTTATTTTAAAATCACTAAATCGAACACAATGAAACAGCAAAACGGCCTCATAGTGTTATGAAAGATTGAACTTTTTATTTCTAATAAGTTAGATAGCTAGTTATTCAAAGTTGTGGAAGTGCAATAATTTATTAAAATTACTTTAGTTTAATGGAAAGTTTGAAGACGAAATTAATAACATAAGCTTTAGTGAGGTGAATTATTAATTATCTAAAGTTTAGTTAAGTAAGCATTTAAATAATTATCTAAAAAAGAAAATTTAATATTCTTAAAGGTGTGGAAACCCTTTATTATAATAGTTTTATTACCGACAAAATTGGTGAAATTTTTTTTTTGTTTTTTTAGGTGATATTTGGTTTAGAGCGACAACTATCAGCGATCCATATCTCAAAAACTACAATAGTTACAGGAAAAAGGAATACATTGTTGGAATCCTGGCAAATTTTTTTGCGCAACTGTAAAAAATGAAAAAAAAATGAAAAAAAAATGAAAAAAAAAATCATATCTCAAAAACTACAATAGCTTTACAGCGAAAAAGGAATACATTTTTGGAATCCTTGTAAAATTTTAGATTAGGAAAATGTAAAAAAAAAATAAATAAATAAAATAAATAATGGCTAATTTTTTTTTTGGAGGTAGGAGAAGGGGACAAAGTATATATATTATTTGTAATAGCGTATTACAGCGGACAATGTAGGGGGCTGGAGCCGACGGGGAACACAGGGGGTACGTTTTCCATACCCCGTAGGCGGAGGAGGCGGTAGGAACCCCCGCGACAACCCAAATAGCCACAGAGCGGGGGTTCCAGAAACCCTCCCCGGAGGGGGAGAATTAGTCCTACCCCGTAGTTCCCGAAGGTGCCGCAGAGACCCCGACTCCTGCCATATCGGTGCGGTATAACCCTTGGGTATGTCTTTAGTAAACAGAAAAAAAAGAACAAAAAATTTAATAAGAAAAGTCTATTTATGTTTAAGAGTAACCAAATGAAAGGTCTTAAAATAGGCTTCTTCGCTAAATATTATTACTATAATTTTTAAACAATAATATTTTTATTTTTTTTTATTTTATTTTTACACTTCCCCTCATATCTTAAAATTATTACCAGGATTCCAAAATGTATTCATTTTTCGCTGTAGCTATTGTAAGTTTTGAGATATTATATATATATGATATATATTTTTTTTTTTTATTTTTTTGTGTTTTTTTATATTTTTTTCGCACTAAAATTGGACTCGCAGCATCCCAGCAATGTATTCCTTTTCCCCCTTGGCTGAATTGTGTGTTTTGAGATATGGATTGAATGATAGTTCTGTCGCTCTACAACATTATCGCAACCAACTATATTATAATATATAGTATATATTATATTAATAATTAGTATATATATATAGTATATTTATATATAATATAATATATATATATATTATATATATATATATAATATATATATCCTATTATATATGTATATATATATATATAGTATATATATATATATTAATATATATATATATATATATATATATATAATATATCGCAGGCTAGTCTATCCTCCTATCTACCGTGAGAGCTTTGCTGCATTGGTAGTAGTAAGCTATAATATATATATATATATATATATATATATAATATATATATAATTATATAAATTATATTAATATATATATATATAGCGTGATTCGTTAAGTTTATAGAATTGTGACGTGCCGCTGGTTGATGGGACTAGGGTCGTCAGCGTTCGTGTCGTGTCTATGGACGGCTCTTTATCAGTCATGACGTCCGCGCTGAGACCAGGCGAAAAGGTATATATATATTATATATAATATATATATATTATATATATATATATAGTATATATATATATATATATATAGATAATTTATTTCTGGTGACTGTGAAGCTCTATTATTAGAATAATAAAATGTTCTTTCCAATTTTTTGCTTTTATTTCATACGAGAACTTGTTAATATTAATTAAAAGTAAATTAAGGAAAATATACAGATAAGAGCTGCAAAATTCTTATAAAACAAAAAATGTTCGGAGGTGCGCTGCAATCCGATATGTATATGGAAAGTGAGATGCGGAATAACAGACATGATCTATATTATACGTATATATATATATATTATATATATGTATATGATATAGTATATATATAATATATTATATAATATATATAATATTATAATATATAATATAATATATATATATATTTAATATTAATTAATTATATTAAATTACATGGATTTAATGATTATTATAGGATTCTTATAATATGTAATGAGCGATATCAGACTAATCTCAAGACAGTCCAAATATTCATTCTAAACACTAACTAACTAAATACATGCCACAAGGCACCTAAAGTTTTATGTCGAATTATACATTGTACTATGGAAATGCTGTGATAACCAATTATTACCTAAGGGGCGGATTTAATGTAGAAAAATATAAGAATAGAGACAACCAAAAAATCAATATAACAAACCAAAACTACTACATGCTATTCCAGAGAGCACACGTTCACCATACTGGTATGCAGACAGCGAAAAGGAACTCATCGAGTATAATTAGTGAATCGTGAGCTGAGAGAGGGATAGTAGGAGTCTAGTGCTTAAACACCCACAATATGTATAAATAAAACAAAACTAAAATATAAGATTAAACCAATTTTATTTCGACTAATTATAAACAGTCAGATTAGTAAGAAATGTATCCAAATATGATTAGATATGAGCCTATTTAATTATGCAATTTGTCGAAAAAGTTTCATTTAATCTTTATATGGTTAAGCACTAACAAACGATTAAAATAATTATTAATATGTACTTTTCTATTTAAAATTTATTTGCTTATGCTTCCCAAAACCCCCCGAAGATCAGGCTATAATATACATCAAAAGTTATTTTTAATTTCTAATAAGTTATAATATAATTTCATTTAAATGAATATTCTTTTAAAAGCAAATTTAGTTTGCCAAAAACATCAAAAATTTCAATATTCTTCCATCAAATCTTCTTCGATGTTATTCCATCCAAAACTCAGTAGCTTGTCAAGACATCATCATAAGTGACAATCTGCATCCCTTCTGATTTCTTTCTTGTCGCTTGTTTCCTTTCTTTTCTTGATTTTCTTCTCTTTCGTCTTGAAAAAAAACCTTTTCGTATTTACAAGATTATGAAACTTTCAGGGAATAATTATTATATAATACTATATATATATATATATATATATATAGTAGTATATATATTAATATATATACGGTATATATAAATATATATACATATATTATACATATATAACTATATATACTAATAATATATAATATATATAATATCGATAGATATCGGTTAGATAATATATTTCGGATATATCGAAATCGAAGGTCAGACAAGAAACTTAAGTTTTACCGTTATATTATTATTTTATTATTATTATTATTATATGTATTATTATATTATTTAGTATTATTATTATTATTTTATTAATATTATTATCATGATATTATTTATTATTATTAACGCTAAATTAATTTTCATTATTATACCAGTTTGTGATCAGGAAACTTAGAAGGTTAGGAACTACGCTAGCCTTGTTAGGTGGTTGACTATATCCTCACTAGCCACAGAACAGTTTCTACAAATTTGCCATATACTATATTATATATATATATTATATATATTATATAAATATAATATTATATATATATATTATATATATATATATATATATATATTATATATATATAAAGTATATTTTTTTTTTTTTTTTTTATTTATTTTTATTATATATTATATATATATATATACATATGATACTATATATAGTATATATAATATAATATATTATATATATATATATATATATATATAGGTAATAGTATATATATATAATATTACTATATATATATATATATAGTATATAGTATATATATAATATATATATATATTAATTATTTATATTATATATATATATATATATATATATATATATATATATATATATATATATAGTATATATATATATATATAATATATATTTATATATAGTATATTATAATACAGTTAGCTATATATATATATATTAAGTATATTATATATATATATACAGTGCTGGGTATCGTTTTAACAGACAAGTAGCTTCTTTCGCTCGTTACTCCGTTACTCCGTTACTCAAATAAAGTAATTCCGTTACAAGTTAATCCGTTTTGTTTCAAAAGAAAAAAGTAACGAGTTAGCAGTTGCTCGTAACACGTTACTCATAAATGTTGGAAACGGCAGCCCGTTAAGATAGTCGGGTATATCAATTTTTTTTATACCTTCTGTCTTCCTAAGAGGCCGTCGCGCCCTCGTAAACTGTTTTCTCTGAACCCTGACACACCCTTCCGGTAGTTAAAATTTTAATTGTTTGTTATTCGTTTTATTGTTGTTTTAATTTTCTCTCTCTCTCTCATCTCTTTCTCTCTCTCATCTCTCTCTCTCTTCTCTCTCTTCCTCTCTCTCTCTCTCTCTCCTCTCTCTCAATCTTGATAAGAGGCAGTCTGTCCGATAGGGTTTGGCCCGATTAAACGGAATTTTGGAATCGCAAAAACCGCACGCACCGCACGCACAAGCAACCGTCACAGCACCGCTCACCAAAAGTCATGTTTGGTTCGCACCCACAATCCGGGACAGTGAATATTGTTGTGTCGGCCGCGAACCATGAGCGAATACTATGCGACCTGCACCCAGTCGTCGGCAATCCCTGGAATTTCAGTTCACCAATATTCACGAGTACAAAAACAATGACGCGGAAGTTTTGGTTGCTATTGCTGTTATACATATTCCATTAGCAAGCTCGCGGTGAGTCGAAACAAAACGTTTTCGCTAGCTCAAATAGAAGTTATAGTAAAAACAAGGTTGAGGCATGTCGAATATAATGTATAGTATATATATAATATATATATATATAATACGTATATAATATATATATATAGTGTATTAATTAGCTATATATTATATATATATATACTTTATATATATATATATATAAATATATATATATATTATATATATATATATATATATAGTATATATATATATATTTATATATATATATATGTATAGTATATATAATAAAATATATATAATATATATATATATATATATATAATATATACCTAATATATTTAATATATATAATATACTATATACTATATATATATATATAGTATTATATTATGTATATAATTTTAAGTATTAATATATATATATATATAATATTAATATATTATATATATATATATATCATATTAATATATATATATATTACTATAAATATATATATATATATATATATATATATATATATATATATATATATAGTATATATATATATATATATATATATAATTATTATTATATATAAAATATATATATACTATATATATAATATATATACTATATATTTTATATGGTCAGCTTCAAGAAGAGCCACAACCCATATCTCAAAAACTACAAACAGCTACAGGAAAAAGGACCATACATTGCGCTGAATGCTGGTCCAATTTTGTGCGGAATTGTAAATAGTATATATAATTATATTATATAGTAATATATATATGTATATATATATATATAATATACTATTTATATATATATATATATATAAATATATAGTATAATATCTCAAAACCTACAATAGCTACATAGCGAAAAGGATACATTTTTGGAATCTCGTAAAATTTTGGATAGGAAAATGTAAAAAAAATAAGAAATAAATAAAAAAAATTATTGTTAATAATTAAGTAATATGATTAGAAGGCCTATTTAAGAGACCTTTTATTTGGTTATCGTTAAAATAAATAGACTTTCTTTAATTTGCTTTTTTTTTTAACTAAAGAATACCCCAAGGGTATACCGCAGCCGATGGCAGGAGCCCGGGTCTCTCGGCCCTTCCGGGAACTTTGGGGCAGACTAATTCCCCCCCTCCGGGAGGGGCGGAGGAACCCCCGCTCTTTGGTAATTGGGTGTCGCGGGGGTTTCCTCCGCCCTCCGCCCTACGGGGTATGGATAACGTCCCCCCCCTGTTCTCCGTCGGCTCGAGCCCCTAAAATTGACGTGTAATATCTTTACAAATAATATTATATATATAATATTATAGTATATATAATATAATATATATATATATATATATATATATATATTATATATATTAATATATATAGTATATATATATATAATATTATATAATAATAATATATATAATATATATAATATATATAATATACTATTATATATATATATAATAAACACAATCACTCACGGGCAGAGCCCCTAATCAAGGAGGGGTTGTACTCATTTAACGTCCGAGCAGGACGAAGCCGTAGGCCAAGGTGGGAGATAGTCACATTTCTCTCCCACCCGCCAAGTTGTGAAGCTGGGACACTCGCTTGTTGGCGAGTATCTAACACTGAGCTATCGGGCGCTTTTTTAAAAATAAATATAAAAATATATAAAAAGAATATATATATTATATATAGTATATATATATATATATATATATATTATATATATATTAAATATACTATATATATATATATATATATATAATATTATATATATATATATAATATAAATATATATACCATACATGCAACGTCATACACCATATAAATATATTATTACAGCTAACAAAGTTGACAATATTACATTACTACAACTATTATATCATAACATTAATACTTGTATACTAATATTAAAACTTCACTATTCTTCATTAAACCTAGTGTTTATCAACTAATAATTTTTATTACAATTATTATATATTAATCCAATTATTATCACTATCATCTCAATTACTATTAGTCATGTATTAACCACTATCATTACTGTTATTATAAATTATTATTGAATATTATTAATTTCATTATATTATTATAATTATTATTATTATAATATGATTATTATTATTATAGTTTTCAATTATGATTATATTATTGATTATTATTATATTATTATTATGTATTATTATCATATTATTATTATATCATGTAATTATATAATTGATGCGACTAATTATCATTATTAATTATTATTATCATTATTATTAGCAAACAAATTATTAACATTAGGCACTAGTTTATCACCTAATATATTATAACTACTATTAGTAGATTATAAAGTGATTCCCAATCTGTAGCAACCACCAAGCATTGAGCAGCTCTCTTGTTGAGCCATGAAATGAAGAAAGATTCTATGTCCCAGCCCCCCCCCCAAAAAAAGCCAATTTTTGTTTATCTTTTTTTTTTTTAGCATTTTCCGAACCATAAATTTTAACAGGGTTCAAAAAATGTGATTTCATTCCCTGAAGCTTTGTCAGTTTTCGAAGATATGATTTTTTTTTTACAGTTTCCTCGTAAAATTTTGGCCAAGGATTCCAGCAATGAAATTCCTTTTCCGGTAAGCTGCTGCAGTTTTTTTGAGATATGGACATTGTGGCTCTTCTAGAGGCTGGCCTTATATATATATATATAAATATAGATATTCCATATAGGATATATTATATATATAGTAAGATAGTACTTATATAATATATATATATACCTAAGGAGATACAAGCGATAGATTAAGTATATATAGACGGTCATAGAGAACGTAAATGCGCGGTGTAGTATACAATAATATATATAATAATTAGTATACTATATATATATAGTATATATATATAATATATATATATATATATATATATATATTTAGTATATATATATATATAGTATATATATGTATATATATATATATATATATATATATATTGGCCAAACTAAAGCCCACACGGAACGGAAGCTCGGATCAAAAAAAATTTTTCACAGGTAGCATCTATGATACATATAGATGTTCTGGGGTAAAATGAATTTATTTTTTTTTTTTAAATGTTCTAGGGGCGAAATTAGGTTTAAGGTTAAGTTAGGTTAGGTTAGATTAGGTTTAGGTTAGGTTAAGTTAGGTTAGGTTTTAGTTATGTAGGTTAGGTTAGGTCAGGTCAGGTTAGGTCCTTTCAAGGAAAAAAAAAATTTCATTTCGACCCTCGAGAACATCTATTTATGTATCATAGAGGCTGACCTGTGAAAATTTTTTTTTGATCCGAGCTCCCGTTCCGTGTGGGCGTTAATTAACTTTTATATATATAGTATATTATATATATATATATATTTATTATATATATTATATATATATATAATATTATATAATACTAATAATATAGTATATATATATATATATATTAGAGCTAATATATATATATTACTCCTCTGTCCAAAAAGTAAGTTTATCTGAATATCCCATGAACGACTGAGTAATGTAGCTCTCCCGTTGACTATCACGAGGTGGGTAGCTAGTTAAACCTGGCTACATATCGCATACCAGTTTAATCAGATTTAATAAAGTCAGTCTTGTACTACATCTATTGTATAGTAGTGGGCGTGTGTTCTAGACCTCGTTACGACCGTTTTAGCACTACATTTTTTGTGTATAGGGGCATATTTTTTATCCTGCTGTTAAAGTTTTTGGCGATGCAGGTAAATATTGCACAGCGGAAGGCTATCAAATTCTATGTGAAACGTAACAAGTCTGCCACTTAGACATTTGCTTCTTTACGAAGCTTATGGGGATGGCACTCTATCGAGAACTATGGTTTTAAGTGGCACAAAGCTTTCAAGCAAGGGCCGAGAAAAAATGTTGAAGACACCCTCATTGTGGAGACCACTTCTCGTCAACAGACGATGAAAATGTGGAAGTGCAGAAGAAACTGGTTTTGATAAAAATGCAAATGCAGTTCATAGATTTTAACGAAACATGTTGCACATGAGAAAAATTTTTGCAAAGCTAGTGCCGAAAGCATGTCTGTGAGGCAGAACGAACAGGGTCAAAAAATTTGTCCAAGAGTTTTACTGAAAGATTCGAAATGGAGCACAATTTCTTTGGATAAAGTTACAACAGGCGATGAATCATGGGTTTTTGAATCCGATCCTGGAAACCGAGACGCCAAAAGTGCGAATAGCGACACAAAGATTTCCTCGCCGAAGAAAGCCACGAATGAGCAAGTCCCAAGGTGACAAACACTGATTATTGTTTTTTCGACAGCCGTGGTATTGTGCACAAAGAATTTTTTACCTTCAGGACTGACAGTTAATCACGTCTTTTATAAAGATTGTCTTGGAACGACTTCCGAAAACGAAAGTTCAGCGAATCAGAACAGACTTTGCAGACGATTGGGTGCTGGACCACGATAACGCGTCATCTCACACTGCGCTCTCCCAATTATAGAATTTCTGGCGAGGAAAAACATTCAAGTACTTTCCACACTCTCACATACAGCCAGATCTTAGCCTCCGTGCGATTTCTACTCTTCCCCTAAAGTTGAATGAGTTGAAGGGTCATTATTTTGGGAGGACGATGGAAAATCATAAAAAAGAGTACTGTAGAACGTGAACTAAGCACACTTCGGAAAATGAACTTCCGGTATGCTATGAACAATGGAAGAAACATTGGAAACGCTTGTGTAACCTCCTAAGGGTCATACTTTCGAAGGGAAATAACTTGTAATTTCCAGGTAAGTCCAATACAATAATAAATAATGCGACATCAGTCACACTTGCTTTTGGGACAATAACTATCATATAGTATCAGGCCTCAGATGTAATAGGCTATATATGGATATATATATCACACGTTTAGGGTAGATACAAATGACGAATATATATATAATATATATATATATTTATATATAATGTATATATTCTATATATATATTATATAATATATATAATATGTATATATATATATATATTATATATATGCCCCTCCTCGAAGGGCCTCTGCCCGTGAGTGGTGGTTATTATACTATTTATATATATTATATATATATATATATATATATATATTATATATATAATATAATAGTATATATATAATACAATATAATATATAATATATATATATCATATATATATATATATATATTTAATTTATTATTATTCGGGCAGAATATAAGTAACAAGTAATAGGCCGACAATAAAAAGCAACGACTTGATAGTCCGTTACATAAAAGGAAGCAACGAGTCCGTTGACTCTGTTGCATGAAAAAGTAACTTCGCTAGTAACCCCAAGTAAACGGAGATACGAGTATTCCCAACCAGTGTACTGGTATATATATACTATATATATATATATATATTATATATATATATATATATATATATATAATCATCATATAGTATATATAATATAGTATATTATATAATAATAATAATTTTCATATTATATATATATTATATAATTAAATAGTATATATAATATATATATATAGTATATATGAACGCGTCTTTGAGCTCCAAAAAATGTAACATGAGATAAATAAAGCTTTCTCTGTCATCTTTAATTAAATACCTTATATCCTACAATTCAAATTGTTTAATATTCAGAAATTTTAGACTCTCATCCTCTCAATGTGTGAGGTGTAAGGTAGAAATACCTTCCTTGAAATTTGAAAGTAAAAGAATAATGCTTAATGGTGCCGACTGCGCATTGAAACTGCGTAGAATTCTACAAAATGTAACCTATGACAACTCAGATCTCATCAGCTGTGTACCAGACGTTGTTCTGTTCGATTATGTTTGCAATGCTCCAAGGACTCATTGAATTCATTAAACATGTTCCTCTGCTGAAGACAAGAAAGATAACTCATGTTTGGTTGATTGGACAGATGATTGAAAAGATCAGTAGTAAAAGGCTTCCATCAACTGGAGATGTATTGATTGCATTGCCTTTTTTTATCTGACTAATAACAAGAAAACAGTGAAAGATGCATCAAATATTGTTTGCTCAGAAATATATGATATTTGGGACAAGGCTAAAATACCTACGCGAGACAAGCAACATGTGTTAGCCAAGATTCAGAAGATATACGGACAATATAGAGTACTTCAAAAATCAAGATAAAAAAATGTAAAATTCAAATAGAAAAAGAAAGCGAATTTAAAGATAGCTTAGCCGATTTATTTGATATTGCACATGCTAATGCAATGACTATGATATCAAATGAAGAAGAATTATTAATTAATGCTCAAATAGAAAAACGCAGGGTTGGTATATGAGCGATTTTAACAAGAATTATGTCGCAAAAGAAATCAAAAGACACAAAAGGGGACGCATAAAAGAAATGTGAGCGGAAAAAAAAATTCATCCCTAAAAAGAAGTATCGGTTGTTATGCTAAAAACTAGTAGTGATAACAGCAGTGATTCACCTTGTAATGCCGAACCAGAGCCTGGACCATCCGGAACCAAGCCAGGCAAATTGTTAAATAAATGTGAACAAATTTATAACACACGCACATGTCTTGACAATAGCTTTAGATAGAACGAAAATGAGTGATCGAAATGCAATGTTAGTGTTATCTGCTACCTCTTCAGCGTGTGGAAAAAATATTGATGACGTAGTGATAAGTAGGAGCACCTTGCAACGACGAAGATCTGCAATTCGTAAGGCAATTGCAGACGATATTAAACAAATATTTTCGGTTGTTTCACGGATTACTATTCACTGGGATGGTAAATTATTGCAGAATTTAACAGATGAAGAAAATGTTGAACGATTAGCTATCTTAGTCAGTGGAGAGGGCAAATCAAAGCTTTTGGGTGCACCAAAACTTTTGAAAGGAACTGGTGAGCAAGTTGCAAACGTTGTAGTTGAATGTGCGAAAGACTGGAACTTGAAGACAATATAAGTGGGATATGTTTTGACACTACTGCAAGTAATTCTGAAGAAAAGGTGCTTGTGAAATTATCAATCAAAGTTGAAAAGACGTCTCTAAGTCTTTGCATGTCGACATCACATTAATGACTTTAATCTGCTGTTCAAGCTTTACAAGATTTTCTGGAAAAATATTAATACATTAAAGTATGAAACAGTTCACATAGAAACGTCATGGAAAGAAAACATCTTGACTTTTTGCATCAATCAATTAAAGAAATGTCACCCACGGGAGGATTATCGTGAATTATTGGAATTGACAGTTCTTTATTTAGGAGGCACCCTGCGAGAGAGAGAGAGAGAGAGAGAGAGAGAGAGAGAGAGAGAGAGAGAGAGAGAGAGAGAGAGAGAGAGAGAGAGAGAGAGAGAGACTTCTTTTCGTAAACCTGGGGCTCTACACTGGTCACGATGCATGGAGCGAGTCATTTATTCATTAAAAACGGTCTTGTTCAAGTCACAGTTCAAGATGACAACTCAAGAAGAAGTTGCAATAAAAAGATTTGCATGCTTTGCTGTACGGTATTATGTTCCCAACTGGTTTTTAGCTCCATTAGCAAGTTCGGCTCCAAGAATCTTGAATGTTATGATGATAATGAACTCTCATTAATAACTAGTAAGCACTTAAACATCACTTGTGGTACCTAGGTGAAGAACTACTGTAGTAGCACATGTGTTTATGGATGATGAAGTACCAGTTGATATGAAACGCAAACTATATATTGTTAGAATTTATCAGTGTGTCGGCACTATTAAACATTCTTTAATCAAACTAAAATTTATTACATAGCGTTTTTATAGCATGCCTCTTAATTTGAGAGGGTGAAACTTAAAGAAATTTAAAATAAAAATTTTAATTCTATACTCTTGGGCCACCCTAATATATATATATATATATATATATATATATATATATATATATATATATATATATATATATATATATATATATATATATATATATATATATATATATATATATATATATATATATATATATATATATATATATATATATATATATATATATATATCAGAGGTGGGCACCGCTCATTTAGGGGTAGTCCGCTAGCGCATCTCGAGAAAATGTAGTCCGCTAGCGCTCCTCACCTATTCAGACTATCAAACCTCCGCTATCGCAAGTCCAGCACGTCCGCACGTCTCCCACTAATAATGTGCGACGGAAAAAAATTTTAATATTATATACTAAATAGTAAATATCCTTACAAAAATTTATTTATAATATTACATGAAAAATTTATGGATATTTACAAAATCTCAAGATTTTCCACTTCCCTCCTCAATATAGTCTTCAAAGGACAAGAGATCCATATTGCCTTTCAAAAGATTAGGTGCTCAAAATTAAAAGCAGTTAAAGCTGACATCTTTGCCCTCAAAATATTCCCACCAATACTAAATATTCGCTCTACAGCCGCAGAACAAGGGAGAGGTTTATTATATTTTATGAACAAGAATTTCAACAAATTCTGCCTATGCTGAAAGGAAAGATGTCCTTGGTGAAAGTGCTGGTGTTAGTTCACTTCCAACAGTCCATTTAATTTAAGGTTCTCACCTAAATCATTCTGCCTCCCTTCTGAAATATTTTGACCACCCTGTCCACCCATAAGAGGTCTATTTCGTCCAAGACTTTAGTAGAATCCATGAAAGCCTCGACTCCTCGATGATAATGCTACGTATCAGCTCGGTAGCTATATGTATATATATATATATATATATATATATATATATATATATATATATATATATATATATATATATATAAGTATATATACAAATATATAATTATATATATATATATATATATACTACTATGCTATATATATACATATATATATATATATATATATATATATATATATATATATATATATATATATATATATATATATATATATATATATATATATATATATATTAATCAGTTCTGTGTAAAACAAATATATATATATATATATATATATATATATATATATATATATATATATATATATATATATATATATATATATATATTTTATATATATATATATATATATATATATATATATATATATATATATATATATATATATATATATATATATATATATATATATATATATATTTGGGTTTTACACAGAATTGATTTAAATATTGCCTAGTTATTATAGTAATAATATAATTAATTAAAGTTATAGATGAGGGTAATGGCCATTCAAGTCTATAAATCAATTTAAATGTTATTTATTATATATGGTACCTTTAAGGAGGTTGAGATTATTTTTGGAAGTTTAATTATTAAAAAACAATAAGTCTTAGACTAAAAGTATAATTAGTTATAAACTTAAAAAAAAAAATTATATTTCTTTATTATAACCAATAAGAACTTCTTAATAAGTAAACTATATTTTCATTTTTTAAAAGGTGCGGAACAAAAGAGCGGAAACTTTTTTTGATCCGCACGTGCAAGTCCGCTAATTTCCTGACGACTCCGCACCTCCGCTAGTCCACACCTATTCTGGTAGTCCGCTCAGAGCGGACTAGCGGACTAGCGGACTAAAGAGCGGAAGTAACCCACCTCTGATGTAATAATATATGTAATAATATATATATATAATATATAATAATAATAATAATATAAATAGTAATAATAAAAATAATAATATTTTTATATATATATATATAATACTATACATAATATTATATATATATATATATATAATAATATATATATGTAATAATATATATATATATAATAATATAATATATATATGTATATATATATATATATATATATATATATATATATATATAATATATAATATATAATATATAATATATATATATAATAATAATATATATATATATATAATAATAATAATATATATATATATATAATAATAATAATAATAATAATATATATATATATATTTATAATATAATAATAATAATAATAATAATAATAATAATATATAATAATAATATATATATATAATAATAATAATAATAATAATAATATATG
>JABUQX010112040.1:0-36168 GCA_015478945.1 Trachelipus rathkii | reverse complement strand
AAGAGAGAAGATAGAACATGCCGTAAGGTCAGACGGTGCTTCTATGTGGCCAGTATTCTCAGCGCTCCTTAGAATTTGCTGACTTTCCCTGAAAAGTATAAAGAAGTAGCTTTTCGGGTTGCAAGATCAAGAGAATAGTATATAAGAATAAAAATGTTAAAAATAAAGAAATATTAAAATAATTATAATATAAAATAATAATAATATAATAATATAAAAATTATATATAAAAAAAATAATAAAATAAAATAAATAATAATATATAATATAATATAATAAGAATAATAATAATGATAATAGTCTATAAGTTGTTGTTTAACTTGGAGTTGCCATTGGAAATCTGAGGTCCTTGTTCTAACGGCTGAAAGTGAGGTTTTGGCTGGATATCGGTTGAAACTGTGTTAGGTTTAATTGCAGTGTCTGTGGAGAATGGAAGAAAGAAGAGGGTCTGCATCTAAGTAGGCTGTCGCTCCAGGGTCACTTTTGGTCCACAGAAATAATGAAACCTCTTCTCACTTTTATAAGTTTAATTTCATGCGATCTAGATTCCTATACGACTTGAAAAATTTAAAAAGAGGACCCCGCTAAAAAGAGAAATTGATAAGCCTTTCAGATTGTATGTAAAATATATGAAAACCATATTCCTGGTGAGCAGCTAACTAAAAACTCTTCTCAGTAATATGGCCTTATAATAATAAATGTTTTACCAGATTCAAGATTGTTTTTAAGAGAATTACCGTAGTCTATATTTCAAATAAACACATGTTTCATGCGATAGCAGTAGGCATTAACTGTAAATACGTGCAAGTATTACAGATTAGGTATATTCTGTAACTATTGTCATGTAATTATGCCCAGAAGATATCAGTTAAATAGATTCTGTAGATAATAGATAAAGATAAATAATATAGAATGGGTTTGTAGGTTGATATATTTGCAATGATATATGCATTTCAATTAACAATTGGGGATGTTTATTAGAGATAATTCATTATTATATTCATAGAAATAGAAACTTATCTCTATGGCTAGTTACCTGCTCTGGGCTTCGACCGCAAAATCGCCCTTTGTCAGTTTATAAGAAATCTAGACAAGCAAAAATTTCACTTCTCTCCTATACAGCTAACTTGATGAACTTATGTTAGCCACGCACAAACCGAATGAAACCACTTATCACATATTTTGCACGGATTAATATTTGTAATTACTGTTGCATTCGACTGCCTTCTTTGATATAGTAAACGCTGTTTCTAGATTAAAATGAATAAAAACCGTTATTCGGAATAATGGATAGCTAGTCTATAAGTAGTATATTGCATTAAGTTAAGAAATACATGTTTAGAACATGATTATTCAACGCGCTCCAGGCTCCTGTTGCCAGTTAGCTGTGAGAGCTCCAGCCTAGTAGAAATGAGTTAGCTGCGTGGAATGTATTCTAATTGAAGAACATCAGATGACTACACCCCCAGCGTGAACTGGCTTTATATATATAACTAGTATTATATATATATATATATATAATATGATAATATATGATATTCTATTATATTAATATATATATATATATATTATATACTATATAAATATATATATAATATAATATATATATATATAGTTTTGTTTTCTAGCTCTGGTATAAGGAGTTTCTATTGGAATAAGGCCATATTGTTTCAAAGCACAAAAAATCTAATGAAATAGCATTCGTAGGTCCATGCGCTAATTAAATGACGTCTATTTGGAGTTTCCTGATTGGTTATTTCTACACAGATAGCAACTTAATAGGCGTATGGACTGGATTTCATTGGTTTTATGTAAGTAATCAAACAATGCTCTGTAGTAAATTTTTTACTATTTTCAACAGCAAAATTACTTTCATTATCTTTTCCAATGTTGAAACGCAGTTGTAGAACCAAACGAGAAATCTCTTTGATTTAATAAGCAGAGTGTACTACTATTACTCTAACATGCAATTTCAAAAGTTAGGAGTACTTGGGATATTTTTTCCAATGGAGAATAAGGAACTTTGAAAGGGTGCGAGTAAGGGGGGAAACGTGACGCCAAATACTGACTGTTGCCAGATTTTTGTCGCAAATCTGGCCCAATCCATTATTTGCGCTTTTTGGTGACTTTTCTTGTCTAAATGTTTTGCCATTTTGTTAGGACATTGTTGCTTAACTTTTTTAACGTTTTGCTCATTTGTCGCTAAATTTGCAAGCATAAATCGTAATGTTGGCCGACTTGTTTGCATTTTAGCTACTTTTTTTAGCTTTTTCTTTAAATTCTTTAAATTCGCTTTTCATATTCAGGTCAAGCTCAACTCCGGAGGATTTAGGGGATTTTTCATGGGCAGCTCCTCCGTGAAAGCAATAGACTTGAAATTAATTTCGGAAGGTGTTTTGATTCCAATATTAGCAGCTGACTTGAATTCCGTCATTCATCAAGATTTTGAACGTTAAATACGTCATAAGTTAAGTTTAGGTCGTGAAGACGAATTTAAGGTCTGGAAACGTTTTTTTGAGGTTTGACTCCCAAAGGGGGCGGGAAGCCCGCAAAAGGGGCTTTATTTTTATGGTTCTCTAGAGTTTTAATTGATTGTGAAGTCTTGATGATTTCAGCTTCGATTTAATCGTGATGATTATCATTATCGATCATTTAATGTCTTTCTACGTCAACTGGTGGTGTTTAGTGAACCAGAATATATTCATCAGAAATAATATACAATATTCATTCGATTAATCGATGTATGTAGTCTCCACCTTCCGAGGAAGACTTCTTTAGCTTAGGAAACTGATAGAGGATATTTGGTCAAACTTGAATATATCATCATTATATGTGTTGATAAACTGATCACATGGCAGTTTTGGTGAACCGTAGGTCACCCTCTAAGGGGTGCCTTGGCCCTTGCGCAAGGTAAATTTCGCCTTGAAAACATGTTTTAGGCTTAACGTATCGGAGTGAAAATTGGATGTGAGCTATATGAGGACGTAATCTCGTCGAGACGAGATTAAGTCCTCTGCGTCCGCCCCCGTAAGGGGGACGCCCCAGTAAAAATAAAAATGATCGTATAAAAGACTGGAAACTATGGAGGCTGGGTTGAGGAGTCGGAGTAGCGAGACGAGACGGAGTTGATTCGGATTCGCGTCTCAGGGACCCCACGGAGGGGGGTCTCGAGTTGAAAATAGAAGAAGAAATGCACAGAAGTGCAAAACAGAGTAGAAGGAAGAAGAGAAAGGGAGAATGAGGAAGGGAAGAAGGAGGAAGGAGGATGAGGAGGAGTCTGAGGAAGGATTCAGAGTTGGATAGTGGTACCGGGTGCTGGGAGCCGGTGCTTGTCTGACGATAGTACACATTCATTTTAATAATACAAGATCATTACTGTTACAATAACTGCTTCTGTTCATAAGATGTACATGTCGTATATTGCATCGCATCTTGCAAGAGCTAGACCTTTATTTTCCTAAAATTGTTTGAATCGACTAACAATTTATATTGTTCAATATCGTCTATTTTCTTTTTTATAAAACGTTAATAATATTTTTTCCTGAAGTTGAATCATTACATATATGTTTATATGATCTTTAATTAATTTCTATAATATTACATTTCTACTTTAGCTTGGATTTTATTTCTTTTAAATTTTATTTTTTTTATTTTTTTTTTTTAATTTATTTTTCTAACTTTATTTTTATTTTTTATTATGTAATTTTTTATTTTTATTTTTTTTTTTTTATTAAAATTTTTTCATTTGATTTTCATTTATTTTGTTTTTATTGTTCTTTAAAACTTTTTTTTTGGTTAAATTTTTTATACTTTTCATGTTGTATTAACGTAAAAATTTAGTTTTTATCATACGCTAATAACAGTAAAGTCAGTAAATCAAATACACCCCCCACCATATCCAGGCACTTCTGTGAACCTATAATTGATACTATTTGATCTATTGAGTTCATATGTCACAATTTCGAGTATGATTGCGATAAACATAACTAAAATCAAGTTCTTTAATACGCTGATCAACGAATATATGCTTGACGTAACAAAGTTTTTCACATTAATAAAGTAACAGAGCATTCACCCTGAACTAGAAAAATAATGTATACAAGGACAAACCTAAAAGCCCTTACAGCCGGCAAATATATATGAATACATTAACAAGTCCCACACTTAACAATAGTAAAGAAACTTACATTTGGCACGCAAAAACTAGCCTAATTTTACTTTTATGCGCAATACATGCTACATATTCAACGTTAGTGACAATGGAAGCAGTACATTTAGCAAAAAATTTTCAAGAAATGTATAATATCAATACGATCAGCGAATATTACTCTAACGTAATGGTTCACTAATAAAGCTAACATGAACTGAAGAAAATAATTGTGCAATCGAAAAGCCTGAACGACACCTTAAAGGCCCTAATCAAGAACTTGCTATCAGTTAACAAAGTTCCATTACGTTGGCCAATGAGTAAGTACTGCATTCAATCGCAAAACGTAATCTATTAAACTACTTTTCAAGTCCAGTGTCTCTAACTATATCAACTGCTGATTTACATTATATACAGTAATATAAGCAAAGATTTATACGTTACTGACCCTAACTATTCGTAGATGAACTAAAGAATAAATGACACTCACCACAGCACACATCCACACACACACATCCAAACACACATTATGCAATAGTAACAACTAAAATATTTTTAGTTCACTTCTTGTTAGGCTCCGCCACCTTTCAGAAATATATCACTCGAAACTATGAAAATGATTTATGCTATAACATTTACATAAAGTGATGACCAGTACTTATTATATTATTAAACAAACTGGTAATCTGGCACTGCGTATCCATACAGAGGTGAATTGCAATACTGACTAGACTTGGGAGCTGAGTTATATACTAAATCAGATGACTACTCCGATGTGGAGCATTCACTGAATCAAGTCTGCTTACGATCAAACTACTTTAAGGACTCATTTAGGTCAGATCTGTTGTATCATCATCACAAGTTCTTATATCTTAACACATGTAGGATTTTTCAATCAATATTATTTACAGTTAGGTAAGATTGTTTTTCTTAATAAATAAAACCATATTTTCTCATTTAAAATAACATTGTAATACATCTAATTAATAGTTAGCAACGTAAGGTAATCTTAAATACATTGTCAATTAACAGATAAGGGAAAATGATATAGTGCACATGTCTACACAAAAAAAGATTTATTCTTCTTTTTCCCCAGAAACGTGTTTGAATATACAGACATCCTTTGAGTAAAAAGCGTCTCAATCCTGTCGTTTATCATCGACCCTTGTACAATGGTCATGTCTTTGTTGTTGTTGGTGTGGATTAAAATATATTTAAATATAGGGAATGAGAAAACTATTTAACTAATATAATTATTGGTATCAATGTACCTATAATAGCAATGAAATTGATATTTTAATTGGCCTATTAGTGCATCATAAATATATAATAATGATATTTATATCCATGGTAACCCTTCGATATGAAATGCTGGTATAAAAAGAGAAAGACCACTATAACAGACATAACGCATTTCTCTGTAGAGAAACTTAAAATTCAATGGAGACGTCATAATGTATGACATGTTAAGTTATGTGCGAACACTTTTCCAATGGACCAAGGAAGATCTTGAAACATTGTTTGAAATGTTAGTGAGTGAAGTATTAGTGCTTATTTAAAGATTGGATATGATAGGGCACGGCATGGGTGTGAGGAAATCACTTTCCTTTTGGCGATGATCAGTCAATACTGATCGGAAATATTATGTATATATCAGTTAAAGGGATATACTGGACATATCTGGGGTGAAAGGGATTATGAGCACGCCTTGGAAAGGATCATTCCATGTCCGGTGACAAGGCATCTTTAACCAAATTCAGTAATCAGCTACTTGTGTTTATGTTATGCTAAAAGGCAAGCCGATGACTGTGAAACTGAATGCATATCGACCACAAAGTTTAGTTTCAAACATCGTTACATTAGTAAAGTTCACCTAGAGAAAGGGGATTAGTCGCTTTCAAAGCCGTGCTTTGTTTAGGAATAGCGAGAGAATGTGTAGAGCCTAAAGGCATTCATTCTTATACAATTGAGAATGAGGCAGAAGCATTAGCTAAAAATGGTGGTATGGAAATACAGATTCTTTCATAGTAAAACTGATTTTGAAAAAATCGAGAAATGTCGAAAAAAATGCCGTAATATCGTCTTCGTCCTGAGGATGGATAAAAATACTTTATTATCAGTCCATCTAAACGGAAAGAAATGACCTTTATATCATATAGGCAATGAGGAGCAAATCATACTATCTATACAGCAGAGATGATAAGTTAAAGTTAGTGTTGAGAATACCATAGAGAAAAAGAATGCATATATGGAACGGTATCTTTTGCACTATTGGTACACTTTCAATCATAATCAATACGCGCATAAATAACTGTGAACATTTATTGTGATGTAGACAGTGTCTAACGATAAGTGTCAGGCTCATTTGATCACGATTGTATATTCCATTTTCATCTGCTTTGTGTAACCGTGAATTATTATATGCATTTCTGTTTCGGGATTTTGTAGGATAAAATACGTGGCAAGAAATTATGATTTTTTAGTATACTGGCCTTGTGCAAATATAAGGCTGATCGATGACTGTCGTTTCAAACACAGAATTGCACAGAAAGACTTTTGTACTATATGTAAAGAAAAATACGTGCCTAAAGAAGACGATACATATATGCTAATGAAAAGCAAATTAAAAGAAGAAAGATACTATCACGTGGTTTTACTATAGTTACTGATGATATCGAGACATGACAGAATAGATAGAAAGGTTATGATGATGATAAGGAAGAAGAATAATAGAATTGCGACCTTATTTACTGGTATGCCAGATGATATGCGAAATGTGGTGACAGATCAGGAAGGTGAGCCAGGATTATGCTCATGTGGTCGAAGAATAAGACATTAAGTTAGAGACAGAAAAGAAAGCCTGTAAATGCATATTATTATGACTTCCTTGATGAGTTTCAGGAAAATCCCTAAGTCAAGAAAGTTTTGCTGCCACATAATCGGCGTGAAAATTTGATCATCAGTTCGTAAATGCATCATTACTGACACACCCAAGTTCAGATTCTAATCAGCAGAAATCCTTATAAAAGAGGTTAATAGAAATAATTTCAATGGGATCGAATGAAAAAATATAGACTTCAGGGATACATTGCTTGCCATCTCCATGTGCAGTTGAAACGCCTTACCTAATATGCATGGTGTTTAGTGAAAAAGGACATTCCAAGGTTTGTATTCCCTATACATTTTTAAATGAAGAAACTTTGAATTATAAAGGACCTATTCCTGATAAGAAATTCTTCGAAGTAGATAAAATGTCAACAGTTGAAAATAAACGATTATGGATAGTGTAATGATAATGAAGCGTTTATAGGCAAGAAATTACAATATTTTTGAAGGATGTGAAAAGTATTGTGTACAAGATGTTAATTATACTAAGAAAATGTTTTGAAAAGTTTAGAGGTAGCTTCATTTAAAGAATTTGATATAGATTGTCTAGATACCAACACAACAATTTGCATCTTATGCTTTACACTTTATAAAAATGTGTTTTTCCGGGAAAAAATAACTATTTCGTAGGTCGAGAGAACCGCTAAAACTTCCCTACGAAGCAATGTCGCTGCTCTTGTATCAAAGAAAAATTGATACAATATAGACAAAGGTCAACGCTCGTAAGGTGGAGAGAAGAGGTGTTTAAAATTACGAACAGTGGCTTTCTGCATGGTTTTGGTTATTAAAAGCGATGAAAACTGCGTTCCATATATCCATGGTTGTGCTGCATGGACATGTAAAGACTGGTAATAAAGAAATGGGATGTTTGCCACTAACGTTCGGCTGTGCGGCTTACAATCTCACATGTAAACAAGAAAGATAGGTATACAAGAACAGGGTTTTAATGTTAGTAGTGTGTGGGAATGTGATGGAAGGTTTCAAAAGACCCAATCATTCAAGATCGTGAACTATACCGATGAAGAAATAAGCATTTAGTGGACTATATTCAACGTCTTAGCAATGATGTTGTTACAAGACTCATAATAGAAATTCCTGTCTGGATGCCGCCTGAACCATTCGTAATTACTACCCTCGCCTAAAGGACAGCAGATCATGTATTATAGACTATACATCGCTTTATCCTTATGTTCAGAAACGAATGAAGTACCCTTGTGGCCCCACTGAAAAACTAATAGGTGATAAGTAACTGACATTGAATCAGTTAAGAAGGGTAATCAGATGATAAATCAATTTGTACAGCTTACATTAAGATTTTCATCCTCAAGACTTATACAATCTCCCGTCCTCGCTAAATCGAGTCCAAGATAATTAATATTTCCACTTGTGTAAAGTGTTGAAGAAATTGTGGCGAAATGCTTCAATGATAATGAGAACGTGCTAATTGAGGTGTATACTCAACACTGAATCAGCTTGCAGTTAGAGATGGGGTACGAAATAATTAATATATGACAGTGTGGTCGTTTTAAAGAGAATGGAGTTTTTTATTTGAGGATATGTGAACACTTCTTAAAATAAAAAAGAAGGCATTCAGAGCACGAAATAATATTCAACAGAAATGATGATCCTGAATGTTCGAGAAAGAACTTAAAGAGTTGTCGTCTTTGTCAGAGAAAAAAAACGGAAGTGTCAGCTTGATATTAAACAATATCAGAAAAACCTGGGTGCGATTATTGCAAAATTTAGTCGCAATTCTCTTTGGGGGAAAATTTGGCACAAAATAAGCCTACAAGTGATTTAGTATGTACTATGTGATAAATCAGTATGGAAATCAATCAATTCTGACAATGAAGTCACTACTGTTATTTCAATAGGCCTGTAATATGTGTAACAGTTGTCAAAATGCACTTAGCCGAACGCACGTCAACTTGCTACAAACTATTCGCCTATCGAATCGTTTACGACTGATATGCCGTAATACCAAATTATACGAGGTCTAACAAAGATCAACAAAGGCAATCTGTATCCTGCGATACAGCTTTGATTTTGTCTGCTGGAGAAAACGATGAAGTTTTTGAAACAGGAATCTTTTTAAGGTGACTAACAAGATGAAATAGCAGAATATACGGTCTGAGGCATATCCCGATTCTTGTGTGGATCGGACCATAAGTCTTCTGCTGTGTGGAATAAGAAACGGCCAGATGGGATCTAAATATATTGAAAAGCCAAAGGTCTTACTAATCAATAAAGATACAAGGATCTTAATTTTGAAAATGTTAAAAATACATCGTGTGATCGTTGCTCTGAAAATAGTATAGGTCATGGATGAGTCATTGTCAATGATATCAAAAACCATCGATTTTATCAGTGAAGGAATGAAGAAAGTACATATCTGATAATGTTGATAAAGTGATGTACGAGACGATGATCTACCTCATAAAAAAGCTGCACGAACATAGGACTGAGTCAGCAGAATCCTATGCTAATTTACACGGAAGTAACTCAGAGGTGGGCTATGTCTACATGTGTGTCTCATATAACTTATTCAGCTGGGAATATGGAGGTGTAGCTAATGATTGCTGGTCTAAAAAGGTACAAGCACAGAGCAGACAGCGAATCTTTATTAAAATTCATGTCGACTGCATCATAGATGGTTTAAAGGTATCATTATTTCCATTAATATATTATAAAATATTTTATATCTATTACCAAATCTTCCTTTTTTCGAATGTACATATTATTCTGATATAATAACATGTAAATAATAAGTTATTTATTATTAAGCCCTTGCGCATACAATCATTTTCATGTTTCGCGTTGATTTTTCTGAAAGGGGGCGGAGCCTAAAGAGAGATAAGCCTAAAAATATTTTAGGGTGGTTTACTATTGCATAAGTGTGTAGTGTTGTGTGTGTGTGTGTGTGTGTCGTGTTGATGTGTGTGTGTGTGTGTGTCGTGGTGTGTAGTGTCATTTTTCTTAGTTCATTACAATAGTTAGGTCAGGATACGTTAATGTTTTGTTACATATTACTGTGTTAATGTAAAATCAAGCATTGATATGTAGAGACATCTGACTTAGAAGACAGTGTGAAATGGCTTTACGTTTTTGCATTTAATGCTAGTTATCTACTGGTTGCCAAGTATGGAACTTTGGTTAATGATAGGCAGTTTATTAGGCTTAGAGTGTGTCGGTTTGTCGTGTTGCACATTATTTTCTTAGTTCATGTTAGCTTTATTGCATATGTGGAACACCTATTTAACGTTCGAGTCATTTCGCTTGATCAGTTGATAATTATCCATTGTTGTGATAAATTTTTGCTAAATCTTACTGTGTTAGTGTAAGATTAACGTTAATATGGTAGATGTATGCGTCAAAAAGTAGGAATAGACTACGTTTGCGCAATGTTAGTTACTTTATGGTGTTAAGTGTGGACTTTGTTAACGTTAACTAGTTTATTTGGGCTTAAGGTGCTTTAGGTTTGTCTTTGTACAATTATTTTCATTATTCGTGATGCTATGTTCAGCTTATGTAATGTGAAAACTTTCGTTACGATCAGGCAATATATTCGTTGATCAGTGTATAGAAGAACTTGACTTTCTTATGTTTAGTTATCCAAAATTATACTCGAAAATGTGCTTGAATCAATAGATCAATAGATCAATATAGGTCACATGTGAATGGCTGGAAGGTGGGTGGTGCAATTAAATTTTACTGATTTAACATGATTTTAGGGTAATGTAAAAACGTGAATTTTTACGTTTTAAACACTGAAAGTATAAAATTTTTAACAAAAACAAGAAGTTTTAAAGAAATAAATACAATAAATAAAAATCATAACATATTTTAATAAAGAAAAAAGGAATTTAAAAATAAAAGATAAAAAATAAAAATAAAAATATAAAGTTATCGGAAAAATACATTTAAAAAAATACAAAATACAAAAAATAAATAGTTAAAATATTAAAATTGAAACAATAGTGAAGAAACGTCGACTAAGAAAATGAAAAAGAAGTAAACACCGATAAATGTATGTTTCAACTTAGGAAAAAATAATATATTACGTTAAGCGTTTATAAAAAGAAAATGAGATTGTGAAAATATAAATGTTAGTCTTCTTCACCATTTAGAAAATAAAGGTTATCTCTGGCAAGTGCGGTGCAATTGACAATAATGTAAGCATCTTGAAAGAAGCCAGTTATGTAAACAAGTATGGATCTGTAGATGATGTAAATCGAATTTTACTATGCGCAACCGCACAGGCTCCAGCACTCGGTACCACTATACCAACTCTGAATCCTGTCGCTGCAGACCTCCTACCTATCTCTGCCTCCTCCTTCTTTCCCTTCGCTCATTCTTCCTTCCTCATTCTATTCGTCCTCTGTTTTGGATTCTGTGCTATTTCTTCTTTTTTGATCATCATCCAAACTCCCATTTGGTCGAAATAATCTGCTTAATGCGAAATATCTCCAACTCCGTCTCCGAATTCTTTCTCCGACTCCTTCAACCCAGCCTCCAAGTTTCAGTCTTTTACGATCATTTTTAATTTTTGCGGGGCAGCGTCCCCCCTTACGGGGGGGGACGCATGAGGAACGTAATCCTCGTCGTCTCCGATGAGATTACTCATATATAATCTCAACATCCAAATTTCACCTTTCGCCGATGGTTTTAAGCCTAACATGGATTTTCAGGGCGAATTTGACCTCGAGGGCAGCACCCACTTAGGGGGTGACCTACGGTCACCCACTCGCCTGTGATCAGTGTCAATCACATATATAGATATATTGCTTACAAGAATGAGTTTGAAGAGAAAAAATAATTACTCTAATTACTTTTCTCGAGAAATTGACAAAGTTGCCCTCGGGAAGGTGGATTATCTTACTACAAAGCGATATAATGAATGTTAATTATTGTAAATTATTTCTTTTGAATATATTTTTCTGTTATAAACCAAACCAGAGCCACGTAGAATAGAGATTTTAAAGGATTCGATATAGGGGTATCGATCACGAATGGAAGACCAGAATGAAATGATTGAAGAATTCATTCATAGAAAATGATCTAGCCAATTCCATGTTTAAAACCTTCTTAGGCATGCTACAAAAAAATAGCCCCTATGAGGCAGCCTTAACCCTTAATTAGGGGCTATAGAACGGGGGGTCTTACAGCCTTAAATTCGGCTACCGGACCTTAAAAGAACCGTTAACTTCTGACGTTATCAACCGTCAAAATCGATGAATATGAACGGAAAATTTTTGCGTCAAAAGCACAGTTTGGAATTTCCAAAACCTTCCGAAATAATTTTCAAGTCTTTGCTTTCGACGTGCAGGGTTGCCAATGGGAAAAATCCCCTAAATCCCCGGATTTGGGGATCTTGACCTGAATTTTGAACAAAACGCTAAAAAGGCTAAAAATGCTAAAGTACTAAAATGCTTAAAAAGTTGCGCAAAATTAACGGATTGATGTTGCCAGATTTAGCGACAAATTGAGTCAAAACGTTAAAAAGTAGCAAAATTCCCTAAAATGGCTAGAAATTAGTAAAAAGTACGAAAAAGGCAAAATTAAATGGATTAGGGTGCCAGATTTAGCGACAAATCTGGCAACAGTCCATGTTGCTGTCAGTTTTTCCCCCCCTTACACTGGGGGCGAATAATCATACGAGTTATCCTATCAAGGTGAGCTTTTGAAGGGAACTTCTTTTAAACAGAAGATACATAATAAGATGGATGTGAGTTTGACATTGCAAACGTGTGTGGTAAGGTCTCAACTCATATTATTTTTGCATACATGAAATCACTCGTCTTCATATGAAAAAATCCATGTAAAGATCCAATGAAATGGATGTTTTTGGGTAATTTGCAGCAGGTAATATAATATAAGTATTGTCATCTTTACTCTTTAGATGTACTGCTGATGCAATAATGTTCCACAGCTATGGAATTTTCAACGAAAGTAAATACATATATAGTACTTTTGTGTGTGGACGAATGGATCAGTAACAAATTTTGTTCATCGCTGTGTGCAATAACTGTGTCAGATAGGCAAGACTGTCGCATGCTTATATTGAAACTTGCATCGTTGGTGCAGTATACTGATCAAGAATAAGGTATATATGCATAACACTTTAACTGACCTTTTTACGGTTTAGCTCATTGGAGCATGAGCTGCCGAAGCTAAAGTTGTAGATATCTCCACCAGATATCAGCCTCTAGCAGTTGGTCATGCAGAGATAACTATGCCACCAGAACAGAATCTCGTAGAGCCGTCTCGGATTAGTAGAGGATGAAATTGTGGGCTTGGGCTGCACATGGAATTTAAACTTTTCCAAACAATTCACCAGATTTTCTGGTAATATCAGATTACACCACAAGGTAGAAGTTCTACCATGGAAAATAAAAGAAGGCTTTGAATTTAATGCAAAAAGTGATTATCATTACTGGAAGCATGTTCGTGAAGTCTGCGCTAGCTGTAACGAAAGACAGCATATTCGACAATCGCCCTGTGAAACATTAAGTTGTACTTATACTTGCAAGTTAACCATGACCTACTGAATATTTCCATTACATTCGTCCTATTCATGTCACCCATGTTTGCGTTTGGCAGTGTTGTTTGATATCTCTGTGTCCGTCATCCCCTAGCAATTGCAACCTTGGGCAGTCATGTTGCGGTATCTTTACAATGATGTCACTGCAAAAAAACAAAGAATAATGTAATATGTGACCTTCAAATATGATTAGATATTTAGTTACATATTACGTATTCTTTGCAAAAAAGTAAAAGACTATTTGTCACGTATCTGCAAAGGTCCTAGCTGAAAATAAAATGTATTCTTAAAAGAAATAACTATTCATATTCAAACCAGTGTCCTAAATTGCAAATCTTTGTAGACTTTTGGTGAGTATAAAGTTAGTCACTATTGTTTTTCGAAATTATGTTCCTTGTTGGGTCAGGACAAATAAATATAAGGTACAGTAAAAATTTAAATAGTATTACAATATATTATATATATATATATATATATATATATATATATAATATATAATATATATATATATATATATATATATATATATATTATATATATATATATAATATGATATATAATATATAATATTATATATATAATATTAATTATATATATAATATATATCATATATAGTATATATAATATATATAAATATTCATATATATATATATATATATATATAATATATATATATTTAATATATTATATAATTTATATATATATATATATAGATATATATATATATATATATATATAACCTACAATCGGCTCGCGCCTTTCTCGTGGCCGTGGCGGGGGCCGCAGCGCCTCGGAAGAAACCCGATTCGCCGATGCAGCTCCAAAAGAGCCGAACAGATACCCTATCCGGTGAACACCGGATGTCAACAAGACAGCGAAATGCTTTGCCTGGGAGCATGATGGAAAAATTGGCTCTCTTCAACCGGAACTCAGGGGAACTTCCCTCTCATCACTCAATCGAATCAACCTTATAACTTTAAGCAATAAACATCATTTGCATGTACGTAAGCCTAGATACATAACAATAATAAAAATTTCTGGGGCCTCAACTTATATCCAAATATAAAGAAGACCCATTTCACTGGTAATCAATCATATGTTTTGAAAAATTTTATTTCTGTTTGGGAACACATTGCCTCTGTACATTATGTCTATTAGATTTTTATTTTTTCTTGCTTATGTTTGTTTTCTGTGGTTGGTGTTTTCAAACCTCTATATATACAACTACACAAAAATATAAACCAGCAGGCCAAAACATACCAAGACCAGCCTCCTCAACTCCTCACACTTTACTCCATCACTAACGCATGAGACAAAATTCCTAACAACATGCACCTACCACCACTATGCTTAACACAAGTCCCGAGCATTAAATCAAACCCTGGCCCACTAACATTTAATCTGCCCCATGTTGTAATAAACACCATACATAGTAAAGACAACCATCTGCAGTGTGGGTTCCCACTGGCAAAAAATGGATCCACAAAAATAAAATGGTTCCCCGTTTCACAACTTACCACTCTTGGCTCTCGCTTCGATACATGCACCTCCTATCTCCACCCCCCCCCTAACATCTTACTTTTACAATTACATAAATCAAAATCCTGCCAGATAAAAGCATAAAACGGTTTAAACAACAAACATTCGAAATTATAGCCTTTCTCTTCATAGCATAATTCGACATAGCCCCTAATACAGGGAAGCCGAACACATAAAGACCCAAAAATATCTTTTTACGTGATATGAACCTCAATTTACGTTCAACACAAACAGAGAACCATACACTATTAACACTAATAAAAACAACTTATCCTACCACAACATCACAACTGAAACCATCAACCTACTAAATGACTCAATCGCGTAACACACAGCATCATGTACTTATCCGTCTTCAAATCTCTCACAGGCCATAATAAACATATTAACATTTCCCTCCACCATCTCAATACAAGCCCAACAATTATAAACCCAACTTAAACCTATCATACATATAACAACTTAATAATTGGAGGCCGAACTGTCAATGCCACACCATACTGCTTGGTAACAGAGAATCTGTTGAATACCGAGGAATCCACATTCTCAACGAAATCGATCCATTAAACATTAAACTAAAAAACTTCCCTCACTCAATCCGTCCCAAACAAACCAAAACAAGACATCCCCTGACAATTACTTTCTCCTCTCCCATCTAAATCTTCACTAACACACACGTGGAATAACAGTGACAGAATCCTCCATACAGATAATAATTCTTATCCAATCAAACAAAAACAGTCAAACAAACTAACTGCACTTTCACAAATTACAAAAAGGCAAACTGGTGATTTCACCCTAACACATCGAACTCCAACTCACCTCCCACCCAGCAAAAAACAACTTTCACTCTCTAACACAGAGTCACAGTAATTAACATCACCAAAGTATTTGCATTATTTAAGGTTCCGAGAGAACCTTAGTTTGTTAAAGGCCTGCGAAAAATATTTACTGAACTTCACTAGCACCGTGAATCTGAAACTCAATTAAACCAAAGCACATAATTCGAATGCAGCAAACACAGATACTCCAGAACTGAATGCAGTCAAATAAACTACCTTAAATTTCAGAATTTCAACCTCATCTCTCGCTCATAAAACAGATAACATATTAAGAATGACGTAATTGAAAAACATGGGCAGACCTGAAGAGAAAGAAACTTTGGCCAGTAATATAGACCGCTCACAGCACGAAGATAAAGGTCCATCCATTCATGACTACAGCAATTTGAGAGGCAACAATCACTCCCTCCCCTCCCTCCCCTAAACAGCACTGCAACATCCTCGCACAAACACTATTACCATCCATATCCAATAAATCCAGAGCATGCAAATAAAATAATAGATAAAAATACCCAAAACATACGCAACTGAACCAACCTAACCCCCATTCTTACACAAAAATGAAATAATCTCAATTAAACTCTAAAAAAATCACGCAATCTGGACCAAACATCCTAAATCTAACATAAAAAGATTTTGAACCTAATATCTATATCATTCGATCGCAGAATATATTCAAAATATAAATCCTGGTCTCTGAACTATATCTCCTCCACGCTGGAAAAAACAGGAATCATCATACTAAATTAAAACCTAGAAAAGACTGCCAAACCTCCCTTCTTCGATACGACCATCCATATCCCCTCTTCTATCTGGTTTGTGCAGACTAATGAAGAAAATCGATACTCTACGCAAAATTCAAAAACTTCTTCAACTCCCCAATCAACCAACACGGTTGTAAAAAATCTCACTCTACCGTCAACACCTTAGTGATTATCAGCAAAACTTGTAAACGGACTAAATAAATACTCTCCCACAGAACAATAGTGATGGAATGTGTAGAAGTTATTAAAAGCTTTGGCTCTACTAGCGGTGTTTTATACAACCCCGTATATGCAATTCCCTCCAATATCCTATACAAAAAATGGATAGCCCAATTCATATTGGACAGACAGGCTCAGTATCAGTAAGCACGACACTCAAAAAACTGTGTAAGATCTAAGAAAAGGATTCACTCAAAGCGTTGTGTTATCTCAGAATTTACAGTTCACCTATTTACAGCCGAAAATATCCTACCCAAAACTTCACAATCAAAAATAATAACATGTAGATGACATAACTATACCATATCAGACAACCTTCAGTACCACGCCACAGATCTGCTCAGACTTACCAAATACACCTAGAAGACTGGTTATTCTCACCAGAATTCGGCTCAACCAAGAATACAATCTTTGCCCTTTGATTAACGACATGACAACACAATCATGCAATATTAATCACAAGTACTCTAAATAATCAACATTCCCTAAACAACACCCAAATACTCCGAATAACCTCACATCCACTTCACCTTTACAACCCACACTTTGCAAAATATATAAAGTAAGGCAAGTAGAAATTTAAATGTTCCTCCGAACCTTATTTCAATACAATTCCATAATGAACCAATACAATTGGTCAACAACATACAACAATTTCAGAACTGCAATCAACTAGAATGCAACAGTCCTAATTTCCCATTAAACTCTTCCACTCTAATAAAATACAAGCTGCAAGGCATATCAAACACCTCCTGGCAAATACTCAATTGACCTAAAAGACCATCCCTATCGCAGCAACTACATGAAGAACGAAATCCCTTTCCAATTCATAGACCATGCTGTGATATGATAGGAAACCATTTTACGCCAGAACTCTTGACCCTCCCCCACCATAGTCATAACTACTACAAGTAACAACAATGCATGCGTTTTAAATTACGCTCCTCTTTTGCAGCCCTTCTAATTATGGCGGCTCTTTATAACCATCCCCACCCCCCTATTAACGCTCCTCTTATCATAAACCTATTCATACAGCATTTCACGCTTAACAATACCTCACAACCGCCCAACAACAGCCTCGTTTGATTACCAACTCTCCCGATTCCGATCTCAAGAAACTCTAATCCCTTCCTCTGCAAACGATGCTAGAAGAGCCTGAAACGTCAACCGCATCTCCTGCTGAATTCTGCCTATGGCTCACGCCCGGTGGAGTTAGCTTGGGTTCTCTGGAGATATACTAGGACTCCTTCAAAATAAGAGGAGCCCAGAGGCATATATATATATATATATATATATATTATAATATATATATATATATTTATATATTCAATGTATATTATAAATATAAAATCTACTACATATTATTATTATTATTATATTATATATATTTATATATTTATATATAATATATATTATATATTATATATATATATATATATATAATATTATCTAGTTTAGGGATTTGTTAATTTGTTAAGTTTAATATAGATATATATATAATATATATATATGATAATATATATATATTTTATATATATATATATATATATAATATATATATATATATATATATATATATGATATATATATATATATATATATATATTATAAATATATATAGTAGTAAGTTTAAAGGATATTACTAAGGCAAAGTAGGGGGCTCGAAGCCGACGTGGAATAGAGGGTGGGACGTTTTCCATACCTCGTAGGGGAGGGGCGGAGGAATCTCCGCGACACCCGAATACCAAGAGCGGGGGTTCCAGGAGACCCTTCCCGAGAGGGGGAGTAATAGTCCTATCCTGTCGTTACCCAGAAGGCCGAGAGACCCGACACTGCATCGTTTGCGGTTTACCCTTGGGGTATTCTTTAGTTTAAAAAAAAATAATAAAAAAAAAATTACCTTTACTTCTGCTGTCTGACAATGGTTTCGAAAAACTCTAAAAATGATACGTAACCAATTTTAATATTAAGAAAAACCTTTAGAGGCAGGTTCGTAACAGCAATAACATTTCGCACATTTGAACATGAATTTGTCTTTTCTCCTTATAATTGAAAATTTTTTCTTACACTTATTTTTATGACACTTTTTATATTATTTTCATTTAACAAAGCTGCATTTTCGAGACATAAAGGAAATGACATCTTCCTCAAACAACTTACACGTTAATACTAAAAGAACTATTACTTAGTATTCACTAAACTTGGTAAAAATTTTCTTACACATCGTAAAGTAGCCCCTACAAATAGTTTACTATATTTTCGAATTGCAATTTTTTTTAGATAGAGCGCAAATTTTCGCTTTTGCGCTCTTAAAAAAGTTGTTGAGCGCAAATACAAAAGCGCACAGTTTTAGATATTTTCTCGCAAACATAAAAGCGCACATTTTTTACCTAAAGCGCAAATTGCGCTTTGCGCTTTCATTTGCGCCTATGCCCATCTCTGCATTTATTATCATATAATTTCGATTCTGTATTAGTTTTATAGTTCTAGTTTATCTAATTTTTGAATTATTAGCGCTAATAGTCTAGTAGGCCGGATGAAATATTTTATCTATTTCTCGTAAGCCTCATTCATTAGTTTCGATTAAACTGTTGTAACCTTTTAATTATTTGGAGTATGTACACAAATAATACATCTGTGAAAACACAAAACTCCATTCTTTCTTTCTTTATTGTTCTCACAGTTTAAATTGAGCCCTTTAAACTGTGGTGTGAGGTCAAAGTTTACTCTTTTCTGAAAACTAGGAAATCAACTTTTTCCACTAACTACTTCGAGTACAGAATCATAATTTGCACTGTTTGATCAGGATTTAACGCTGAATCCGCTAGTACATATATAATTACTCTTCTACTAATTAGTAATTTTGTTCATTTATTTTTATATTGAGGTAATTAATATCAAGTTCGTTACTTGTGATTAGGTTCCATATAACACTTTTGAAATTTTTAAAGCAATTTTTTTTATAGCTATGTCTTATTTGTGTAAAATTTATGTTGTTAACAAATAACAATGATGTTACACATCTTTTAGAGTCAATTTTGACAATTTATTCACAGTTTAAAAAATAAATTGTAATTTAAGTTAATATTACTATAACAAACCTAAAATAATATATATAAGGTATATAAAATCTATTACATGAAGTCAATGAAGTGTTTCCGCTTCGGAATTTAACCGGGTTTTTTTTACCACTTCAGATTTCGTATATATGAAATTTTAGCATCTTAATCGTGTAAATATGTAACCTAACAAAGATTCAAAAATTATGTTCACTCGCAAAAATTTAGCTTCAAGAGATAAGAGAAGACATTTTAAGATAAATAAATTCTTTTTCATATAACATATAACATTTATTTGATTTCTTGCTATTTAATGATTAAAAGATATTCAAGCAAATTTAAAACTATGGAAAATACAAAGGATTGTTTGAAACCCCCCAAATTACCCATTAATAAGTTGGTTTTAAAAAAATTTTTTTTTTTTAAAAAACCCCCTAAAAAAAAAAATAAAGTAAAAACTTTAATGAAAATTTTTCTTTCCCAAAAAAACTTTAAAAAAATATGTTTAAACAAAAGAAAATATGAGAACTTATAATCAAAAATTTTTTTCCAAAATAACAACCATCTTATTAAATAAACTTAAAAGGCTTAAAAAATTCTAATCATTTTTTTTTCTCCCTTTTTTTCCCTTTTTTTTTTTTCTAATTTTTTTTTTTTCCCCCCCCAATTAGTACCCTTTGGGGGCCTTTTTTGGCAAAAGGGGGGGGGCCCCCACTTCCTATTTTTGGGGGGGAAAATTTTTTTTCCTTCTTTTTTTTCATTTTTTTTTTTTCTTTCTTTGTTACTAAGTAATAAATTTTTTTTTTCCCTTTTTTCCCCCTTTTTTCAAAAAAGTTTTTTTCCCCCCCTTTTTCTCCTTTTTTCCAAAATTTTTTTCCCCTCAAAATTTCCTTCCCCCCCCACTTTCCATTTCTAAATTGGCCAAAAATTTGTTTCTTTAAAACAATAAAAAAACCCCGGGAATTTAATCCAAAAAAGGGGGGCCCCCCCCCCCCAAACTGTTTTTTTTTTTCCCCCCAAAAAAAACAAACCACAGTTTTTTTTTCCAGAAAGGGCCCCCAGTTGAAAAAAAAAAAAAACCCCGGGATTGGGTTTAACCATTTCGACATATTAAATTTAATCTTATAGAGTTTCAAATTTTTAAAAAAAAAAAAATTTTTTTAACCCTTTATTATTTTTTTACCCCACCTTAAATTTTTGCGCAATTTATTTTTTTAAAAAGGGATTTTTGGTTGGAGAAAAAAAAAAAATTTAAAAAAAACCCCCCAAATTTTTTTCTAAAATTTAATAAAATTTTTTTTTTAAAATTGCCCCCACCATTTTTTTAAAACTTTTTTCATTTTCTATTAAAAAGTATTTTTACTTGTTTATTTAAAAACCCAAAAAATTCCCTTTTTTTCCAGTATTAATTTTTTCTTTTTTAAAAAAATAATCGTTGTAAAACCCCACAAAAAAAATTAGGTTAAGGAAAAGGTTTGTCCCCCAAAAACTTTATCTTTATTTTTTTATACTTCAACCAGATTAAAAATTTTTTTAAAAATTTTTGGGCCAAGGGAAAAAAAACCCAAAATCTAAAATTTGAAAAAGGAAAAAAAACTTTTCCAATTTTTACAAAAAAAAATAAAAAAAAGGAAAAAGCAGTTGATTAAAACTTACTTCCCGGAAGAAGGGGGGGGCCTTTTTTTCCCGTATTTTTTAAATATTTCCCCCCAAAAAACCAAAAAAAGCCGCTTTTAACCCCACCTTTAGGGGGAAATTTTAAAAAAATCTTGCCGCAAAAAAAAAACCACCCCCACCCCCAACCAAAAGGGGTTGGCAAAAAAAAACCTTTTTTTTTTAAAATAAATTTTTGGAACAGGCAAAAAAATTTTTCAAAAATTAACAAAACAAAAAAAAAAACTTTCAGAAAAATTTTTTTTTTTAGGTTTTTTCAAAAAAAATTTTTCAAAAAAACCTAAAAATTCCAAAAAAATTTTTTTTATAATTTTGAAAAAACCCTCTTTTTTTTTTTTGTTTTCGGGGGCCCCCCCGGGGGGAAAAAATTTTTTTTTTTTTTTTTTTCCTTGGATTTTTCTTTTCCTCTTGCCCTTTCGGTTTTCAGGGGGGGGGGGAAAACTTTTTTAGAAAAAGGGGCCAACATGAAACTTCCAGTGGGGGGAAACCCCCCCCAACGGTAGGTAAAACCAAAAATTTTTTTTTTATTTAAAAACCAACTTGGCGTCCCACTCCAAATTTTTTAACTGGTTTTTCCCAAAAAAAAAAAAATTTTTTTTTTTTTTTTTTTTTTTTTTCCGCTTCCAAAGCCCCCCTCCAAAAAAAAAAAAAAAAAAAACCTTCGTTTTTTTCGGGGGGTGGTGGGGCTTTTTTCCGTTTTTTTTTCCTTTTTTCCCCCCAAGAATGGGGGTAAATTTTCGGGGGGAAACCCAATTTTTGAAATTCCCCGGGGGGGGGGCTTTTTTTGCTATTTTGTTGGTTTTAATACAATTTGGGAAATTCTTTTTTTTTTTCTTTTTGGGGAAAATTTTTCAAAAAAAAAAAAGGTTTTTTTTCAAGCCCTTTTAGCCCTGATCCTCTCTTTCCCCCAGCCCCCCCCCCTGTGTAAAAAAAAAAAAATGGGGGGCAAAAAAATTATATACCGGATTTAAAAAAAAAAAAAACCAAAAATCTTTTTATCACTAACAATTTATCTGGGCATAAAAAAAAATTTAAATAAAAGGGGCTATAACTATAGCTGTAATTTGTGAGATTTACCCTTTAAAAAAACCCGGGGGGCATTTGATGGGGGGAGGGGCTTTTTTTTTCCCTTAAACTTTAAAATCCTTTTCCCGTTATTTTTTTTTTTCCCCCTTTTTTTCCCAACTGTATGAAAGAAAAAGAAAGGAAAAAAAAAAAACCTTTTTTTGTTTATTTTCGTTTTTTTTTTTCCAAATTAAAAAAAAAAAAAAAAAAACAGAAGTTAAAACCCCTTTTTTTTTTTCCCTTTTTCGTTATGGTTTTATTTTTTCCGTTCCTTCTTCCCCCCCCCCCACCCGGGATAAAAACGTTTTTTCCCAAACAAATTTGACCATCTGTTTTGCTATGAATTTTAAAAATTGTCTAAATTCAGAACAAAAAATGTCAGCAACTTTTTTTTTCATATATAAATTTTTAGGTTTGGTTTATTTTTTACCCATCATTCCCCCCCCCCCACTTTTATCATTCAATAAAAATAAAAATTAATTATTTTATATTATATTTATATATTAAATATAATAAAGAAAATATATTTTAATTTTATATTAATGTATTATCAGTGATTTAAATATAATAATGTAAAATTATAATTTTAAATTTAAAAATTTTATAGTATTAATTATATATTTTATATTATATATAATTTTTTAATTAAATATATTATTATTAATTTATAAATTTAATAATAATACTACTAAAATATATTTATAATTATATTAAAATTTAATATAAATTATTTAATATTTATAAATATTTTAATTATTTTAATTTTTTTTAAATAATTTAATTATTTTAAATAAATATTTAAAAAAAAAATTAATATATATTTAATATATAATTAAAAATAAATATTTATTATTATATATTTAATTATATTAATTATAATATTTATAATTTTAAATTATTTTTAATATTTTATATATTTATTATAATTTAATACTAATATAATAATAATTTTTATAATTACTAATTAAAATAATATTAATTATTGTAATTTTATATATAAACTTCAAAAAAAACTATTTACTGTAACTTAAATAATATTTTTATATTTATTTGTTTTATGAAATATTTATTAATAATATGAATGGATATCATTTATTGAAAATGAAGCAAAAAATAATAATATTATAAATAATATTATATATAATTTATTTTTTATTATATAATATAGTATAATATTATTATTTATAATTTATTTTTTTATATTTTTAATTTAATATTAAAAAATTTTTTAATTTTATTTATATTTATTTATAAATTTATATTATATTTATATATAACTAATTAATTATTTATTTTAAAAATAAAAGTAATATTTTAAGACAGTTGTTTCCTTTTTTAAAAAAAAGTTTTATTATTAAAATTTTTCTTTCTTTATTTAATATTACTTTAAATATTTTATAAAATAATTTGATTTTAATAATACTATGTGATAAATAATTTATTTTAAGATAACTAAATTATTTTATAAATATTTTAATACATTATAAATTGTTAATTTTTTTATTAAATTATTTTAGATATATTTTAATTATTTATTATATTATAAAAATTATACAAATATTTTACATTTAATTAATATCATTATATTTATATTTTTAACGATTCTTAAATTATTAATTTATATATTTTAATTTTATATTTAATATTTTATTTAAATAATTTATTAATTTAATTTTATTAAAAATTTAAATTTAATTTTTAATAATTAATATAATTAATAATATAATAAATTATATTAATTAATTATTTATAAATAATTTTATTAAAAATTTTTTATAATTATTAATTTATTTAACTTTAAAGTATTAACATTCTTTACATAAGTTTATTATATTTTAATAAATATTAATTATTTTATATATTATTAAATATATTTAATTTTTTTAAAAATTATAATTGTTAATATAATTTTCCTATATATAGATATCTTGGAGATTATAAATAATAAGAATACCATTTCTATTATAAAATTTTTATAATTTGTTCCTCTTAATATAATTTTATTATTTTTTAATATATTTATAATTATAAATTTATATAATAATATATTGAAAATATAAATATTTTTATATTATGTTTAATATTAAATTAAAATATATAAATAATATTATTTAATTTAATAATATTTATAAAATTAATAATAATAAAAATATAATTATTAATTTTAAAATATTATTTTAAAAAAAAATTTTAATAAAAATAATATAATTAAATAATTTATAATTATATATTTTTTATATAATATATTTTTATTCAATTATAATATTTATATAACATTAAATTAATTTAATTTTAATTTATAATAATTAATATTTTATTTAAAAAATATTTATAAAAAATTAAATTTTAATAATAATATATTATATTATTTTGATAAATAATTAATATTAATTATTACCTAATAATATATATTATAAATAAATAAATATATTATTTTAATATTTAACTATTATAAAATTTTCAATATTGATTTTATAAAGGGAATATTTAAACTCTAAAGTAAAACAGCTAGTGAAATTGAAGTCAGAGTTTATAATAAAATAATATTATTTCTACATCACTTAGCATAAATTAAAAATTATTAATATTATTATAATATAATTAAATAATGAATTATAAATTAATGAATATTAATATAATTTAAAATTTTAATTTGTACAAATGATATTAGTATTAAATTTTATAAAATAATATATAAAAATTTAATTTAATTTTAAAAAAATATTTATATATTATTATAAATTTATAATTATAAATAAAATATTTTAATTTAAAAATTTTTAAAAAAAATTTTATATTTATTTTACAAAAAAAATAATTATACTTTTTTTAACTTAATAATATAAATCATAAAAAAAATTTCGTTTACCCATGTTTTAAATAATAATTTAAAATATTTAATATTTATATATATTTTATTTAAATTTATTTAATGATTTAAATATATATATTATTAATTTATTATAATTATATTTTTTAGTTTATGCAACGTTTATTCTATAAATTTTATTTATATAATTAAAATTTATTATAAAATATTTTTTTATTGATTAATATAATAAGTTATTATGTTAAATTATATTTATTTATTATTTTAAAATATATTATTATTTTAATATATTTTTATAATAAATACATATTATAATTAATATAATAATATATTATTTTTTATTCTATATAAATTTTTTTTTATTAATAATCAAAATACTTATAAAATGATTTACTTGTTATAAATTGAATATAAATTTCAGGCATTTATATTTTTAAAAAAATGCGGTTTTATATATATTTATAATGAATTAATATTATTTTGCTGCTGTAACATGGTTTCCTTTGGCCTTGTTTTTTTTGGGGATTTTTACATTTGGGAATTTTTCGGGGTTGGGGGCCCCCCAGGGCTTCCCTGAAGAATTTTTTCTATTTTTTGGAAAACCGTTTTGGAAGGGTTTTGGGGTGGGAACCCGTGGGATTGGGGGGGCATCCGTTTTTCCCCCGGAGTTTTTTTTTAGGGAAATTGTGATTTAAACGTTTTGGCTTTTTACCCCCCCCCCCCGCCCCCCCCCTGGGCTTTTCAAAAACTAATTTATTTTCTTTTCTATTTGTTTTCCTTCCGGACTGACCAATTTTTTTTTTTCCCCTTTTCCAGTGTTTAGGGGAAAAGGCAACGGGGAGCCTTAAAAATCTGCTCCCGTCCCTTTATTTCCCGAAAAAAAAAAACAAAAAAAAAAAGGGGGGGGGGGAAAAAAAGGGCCGCTTTTTTTGAAATTTCCCCCGTTTTTTCTTTAACCTAAAAAATTTTTTCGCCCCCCCTATAAGCTTCTTTCACATAGTGTCTAATTTCATAGATGTTTGAAATCTTTTTGGAAAAAAACTCCAACCTTTTCTTAAAAAAAACTCCTCAAACTTTTTTCCTTTTTTAGGACCAGTGTTCCTCGTTAACTCAGTATTCCAATTTCCCCTTTTTTCTTTTTTCCCCAAAAAATTCTTTTTTTAGCTTTTTTTCAATTTCTTTATATTGGGTTTCGTACAAAATTTTTCCCCTTAATTTTTAAAACCGGAAAATTTTTGTAAGGTTTCCCCCCGCTTTCCATTAGGGGGGGGGAAAAAAAACCTAGGGAAGGGGGGAAAAGGAATTTTTTTTTGGGCGGGGGTGGGGGTACAATAGATTCAACATTTAAAATTTCCCAAAAAAGGCAATTTGGGAAAACCCCGGGGGAATTAGGGGGCCCAAACTAGTGTTGTAACTAACTGTGGCAAGAGGCTTTTTTTTTTTTTTTCCCCTCCTTTGGGTTTTTTTTCCCTCTTTTTTCTCTTTGGGCTTTTTTTTTTTTAAAAAAAACTTATTTGACATTTGGGGGGGGGGCCTTTTTTTTTCTTTTTTATTTTTTCCCAAAGTAAACAGTTTTATTTAAATTCACTTTTTCAAGGTTTTGAATTTTTGGAAAGCGTTTGATGAAACCTTTTCTTTTTCTTCTTTCCCTTTACTGCCTGTTTTTGCTTGCTTTTGTTTTTTTTTTCCCCTTTTTTTTCAGGTTTTTTTTTTTTTGTTTTTTCAGTTCTTATCATTTTCCTTACTTTTTATTTATTTTTTAAAAAAACTTTTTTTCCTTCTTTTTAATGATTTTTCTTTTTCCTTTCACCTTTACAAAACATTCCCTTTAAAAAAAAAAACCCTTTCTAAAATTTTTTTTTATCTAACTCCCACTCCCCTCTCGTATTCTATCTCCTGCGCAGAAGGGGGGGGACCCCCTTTCAACATTTCTCAGCGTGGCGCTGAGATGTTTTTCCAATGTCTTGCTTTTTCCTTTTCCTTCTTTTTCTCTATTTTTATTTGTTTTTGCCTTTTTCTTATTTTCCATTTTAATTTTTTTCTTTTTTTTTTTCCGGAAAAGACTCTCGGGCCTGATTTTTTTTTTTTCTGGATAGGGAAATTTTTTTTTCCCCGGAATTGGGGGGTTCGGGTTCCTTTTCAAAAAAAACCCCTTTTTTTTGCGGAAAAAATTACCAAAAATTTCTTTTTAAAAAAAAAAAACCCTTTCAAAAAAATTTACTTCTACCACTTCTGTCTTTGTAACGCTGAGGTGATCTTTAAAACTTTCACTCCTTTATGGACTCTATTTTCTAATAAATTTCTTTCGTCTTCTTTTCTCCTCATCTGAGGAGGAACGCTTTTTACTTTTTTGCCAGGTTTTCCATCTATTTTAAAAACCAGCCTGCCCTTAAAACAATAAAAAAAAAACAAAAAAAAATAAAAATTCTCTTTGCAAAATTTTTTTCCTCAAAAAATCCTCAAAATCCACTTTTACCAAAGTTGTTTGGGCCTTTAAGGGGGCGGGCCTTCCAAAAAGGGGCGGGGAAAAAAAAAAACGGGGGGGGGGAATTTTTTTTTTCTTGTTTTTTAGGGGGGAAAAACTTTTTTTGGCGAAAGGGGGACTTTTTTTTTACCTCACCAAAATCTATGCCCTTAATTTCACTTTATAAGGGGGTTTCATTTTTTTTTTCATTTTATTTTTTTTTTTTTATTCTTTTATTCACGTTAAACACCGCACCCCACGCGGCAAACAAGACACTAATTCTAGGAGGGGCTCGGCTGCTCAATTTCTTCAGCTATAACTGACTGAGACAAGACGGGAGCAAAGGAAGAAAACTCACAATACCACCCATCCAACGACCGAACACAACGCTGACCCAGAACTGGTCTTTTAACCCCTACTGAAAATCGCAGCCTAGAGATCTTTTCAGCACTTCGAGCCTACCGGACGCTACATTACGATATTGAGATGACTTGCTTCATTGAGGTTTCTATCGACCTTCTCATGACCTGAACTCAGAATGAATGTCCATTCTTTTTACCAATAATCTTCAGGTAATCACAAATCTTTATAAATCTTTCAAAAAAAGTATGGTCCATTCTCTCTCTATATTTACTTAAACTTAAAATTTAGTTGTACTCGGAACAGTTTTACAATCTTGTGCTCGATACCACTGATTTGTTACTTATAACTTTTAATTCGATTTTAAATTTTTGTTTAAATCTTATAAAATATCTCGATATTTTATTTTTTACCTCATTGCACAGCTCATAATATAATGTTCTTTCTCAGAAACGGAATCTCCCATTCTTAAGAACACTCATAAGGTTACCAATCCATCGCTGCAGGCTCTAGGGGTTTCACTATGGTCTCCTAAATCCTATTCGTTACCAATCATTCTCTTATTCTTATTTTCCCCTCTCTTTTCAATGACGTCCATGTCTCCACCGAAGTCGACCTCAAATAATAGAGCAGTTTTTTATCTCATAAAGATGGCGCATAACGCAACTTGTGGGCGACGCTGCGAGGCAATAGAGAGGGGGCGATAAAGGCTTAGGAACAAAAAAGTGGCGGGAGTGGTTGAAGTGGTCTTAAGGGGCCGAATGGTCTGGAATGGGTGTAAATTATCACACTACTTGATATTTCCTTTAAAAATTCCAGTAAGCAAATTAAACCTAATACATACTTAAATTAACGAACCAAAATACCAAGCGAAAAGTATGCTTTCTTAACTAAATATACCATAAATTTCTATATTTCTTAACCAAGACTCCAATTAAAAACTATTACTACTGCAGTGTTATGTTATGTATTAATCTTTAGTTTCTTATTATACACTAATCAATCTATGGCTTACACAGTTTGTGTGGCAACGTGGAATTTAAGTTGCGTGGCACGCTATGCTTACGTAAACCAAAGAGAATCGTTGCGTGTTACCAAACGCGCGCGATTTGCTGTGTATAATTTGAGTCATTTGAACGCTGATATTCAACACAACTTGTAAAAATCATCCTCCGATTCCTCTCTCACCACAGCATTAGATTAAATAGATTATAAAATTAAGAAGTTGAAATTATGCTTGTATTTCGTAAAAATTAAAAATGAATTGAAGCTTATTTAAATTGCTGAATGAGGATTAGATCCTGCTATTAATATATCCAGTGACAATTTTTAAATTGCTCTCAGCTGTGAGTAAAAAAAAGTCTCGTGTAGAAAGTAATTAATTTAAAACTCAGAACCAGGATTTCTATGTTTACTAATTTACCACACATTAAACTAAGTTTAAAATTAAAGATAGATAGAAATGTGGTCCATTCGTGGTTTATTAAGTTCTTGAAATAAAAGTCAAAAACAACCATGGAGGTCCATTGAGAGAAAAAATAATATCGAATATTCAACAGTGGGCGTGTAGACGAAACAATAAGTTTTTTGTTTATTCTTTGAGAACCTCTGCAATTACGAGCCCTACTCTCAATAAACACTAAGCATAGAGTGGATTATGAACATCAGACGAAATATAGACTTTACTTAAATAGTGTAACCTAGAAGATCTCCGATTGCAGATAACTGAACAGAAACACATTTCAATGAGGCTTTCTTATTAAAAATGTTTTTAATTTTAAGATCTACAGGGAAATCCAGGCGTTTAATGCTTCTGATTTAATAATATATATATTATTTAAAATCAATCCAAAGGATAAAGGCAGTAATGAAATTAGATCTAAATGATAAAAATAATATTAAAATTTTATATCTTTATCAAAATTTTTAGATATTTATAATATTTTATCATTTTCTTAATAATAGATAAAATAAAATAATCATATCCATTTTTAATACTATATTCCTTATCACAAACATAAATACAATTAAGTTTATTAATATTTAAATAAATGTGATATATATAATATTATATAATAACTAAAGTGAATATAATAATAAATATATATAGTATAGAATAATAATATATATTATATCAATAATTTCAGATTGGTTGTTGTAAGATTAACGGAAGAAAATGAAAATGTTATAAAATATACACATTCACAGAGAAAATTTAATTATTTCATTTGATATATATATATAAAATAATTATAAAGAGTTAATATATTATAAAGTAGTATATATAATTATATAATAATAATAATATACTAAATAATATAATCAAATAATAAAATAATATATATAAATATTATTATATATTATATGTATATATATAATTACTATACTATCATATAATAATATATTATAAATATAGCAAATAATAACAATAATAATATTAATCTGATTCATTTTATGTAATAACACTAATCTACTAGAATTTAGAAAATATGATGAGCTCAGCATCAAATTATAAATGTATGTTATATTTATGAACTACTTGTTGCCTTTGATGATCCTACCTTTTACAATAAAATTGCTTTTCATTGATGACTTATATTTTTTGACAAAAAGAGTGAAATGGGTGAGCACAGAAATGAAAGGTTTCAAATAACTTGAATGAATTTGTTTCTTGAAAATTGTTCAAATTTATGTTTTTATTCCAAACTCCTTAACACAAAAGATTTTCTTTGTTATAGAAATTTCGTTTAAAAATTTTTAAATTTTACGCTTTAAAAAAATCAAGAATTTCTTAACATATATACTTAAATATATAATTATTATATTATGATAATTAGAGTTATCTATATATATAGAATATACTATATTTATATTATTTGATTGGAAAACATAAATAAGTATTATAACGATAATTAGTAATAAGCTCTTAGCCTTTAATAATATTTATATTTTATATATATAAACAAGATATTACTTATATTTATATTAATATTAGAATATTAATAAAAAATATATATTAGCCTCTATCGTATATTATTATACCCTATCCCATATAAATTAATAACATATATATTAATATATAATACTATGAGAAAGATAATCATATAATATATATATACCTATACTAAAATCATATTTACTTTAGTTACTAAATATATTACAATTGGGTGTACTATATAGAAAATAATATAATATAATATAGTAATATAATATAAATAACTATATAAAAAATATATATAAATATATATATATATATATATATATATATAATATAATATTTATATATCATCTATATATAATATATATAATATTAATTTAATATATATAATATATATTATAAATTACGTAAAACAGGATATATATATATATGCGCATATTAACTGTAAGATACTTAGTACTGTGACTTAACGAAGATTACATAATATAAACCCTAACCTACAACCTAAACCTTACAACCTACCATAAACCATACTCTAACCTAACTTAACCTAAACCTAATTAATACACCCTAAATTAAATATTTCATTATTATATCAAACCATTTAGTGATCCAGGAAAAGCTTATACGAGGCTTATTGGGACTAGCCGCTATCCTTGAATTAGAGGCTGGGATTGAATATATATCTAACTAGTTACAGTACAGTAAATCGACAAATTACTAGCACATACTAAATAACGTATAATATCTATATATTATAGTTATATAAAAATCATATATTAAAAGAAGATAATAATATAATTATTAATAAATATAAATATAAATAATAAGTATATAATATATACTATACTAATATTATAATATATAATATATTAAATTAAATATAATAATATATATATTAGTATAAATAAGCTGTTACCATTAAAACTTCAATATGAAGTGCGTGAGGTATGTTATGCAGAAAAATAAGTGCAAATATAAGTCAAGAACATACTAAAGAATGAAGTTTATAGATGATCCAACAAAAATACACGAGCTCATTCCACGTTAACAGCAACGCAGATGTAAATAATCGAGAAGGAATGCAACAGAGATAAAACACCACTATTACCGTATTATTTTAGGACAGCATTGCTAACAAATATTAGTTTTACTCACACACAAATTTATTGAATATCTCACCTTCGAATATTAATCAGGCCACATCATATCAAAATACTAGAATCGCATACTAATCAATGGAAATGACTAGTGCATACTAACCAAGGGTGACCACGCTCTTCTAATTCTATAATTCAGAAGTATTATTTTGGTTAACATGGACAGTTTTACATTCTTCTGTGTACTGTTAACATCTCATGACCCGTTGAACTATTTCTAAATTGAGTTTTCGCAATTTTCTGTGTCACACACCTTGCATGGCAGGTGTTGTTATAACCCCACTAAAACTAAGCTTAATACCTATTGATCGCAAAGTACCTTACCATTGTTTTTCCTCATAAAATACTGTTCTGATACCCACTCATATAAAGTACAAACTATTACATCACAATCCCCACTCTTTTTAGATAACATCTTTTTTCAGTTACCAGACTGCCTCTAACTGTACTTTACAACTCACCACAGAATTTTTTCATTCTCTTTATCCGTGTGCAGTCACCTTAGACGGTAATATGACGAACAACATCCACTGTCCTTTTCATGTATTATCCATCCCACAGACCCATGGGATAATGCCAAAACATTCGCCAACGAAACCTGTACACATTGAAAATCAATTGCTCGTTCCGCGCTAGATAAGAAGTATGAACGCTACACAGACAGATGCAATCACTTTTGTCGTAATCATAACGCAGGTACTACTTGAATAATGAAATATACAGCTCTTCACCATGAACCCCCTTGAATCACTACCACTCCATAATTATATAGCCTAAATACAAATATAGTCAAATAATATATATAATATAATATATAATATATAATTAATTAATGAAATTAGAAATTGAATTATATCCATACATATATATATAATATAATATAACGTATAATATATATCTAACAATATATTATATATTATAATATACCTATTATTAATAATATAATATATAAAATATAATACTTTGTAAGTATGCCGCGACTAGATGCTCAATCGATAGAGAGAAGAGAAGAGATCGCAAATGGAAAGAGGTTCGGAGTCGCGATCCTAGTCCGGCTAATCCTAGTTGATAATTAACTCATAGAGAGTTCCCCTCCATAGAATAGGGCTTAAAAATAAAAGAAATCACGTCATTGCGAAGAAATATTTCAATAAAATACAATCAATGTAAAAAGTTTTTTTTACATTAAGATACAAAACACAATCTTAAAAGTGCTTAATTTTATACTATGTTTATACTCATTTCTAAACTTTATAAGAATGGAGAAATACAGGAACGTAAAGATCATTGAATTTAAAAATGAATTGATAATTATTAAGAAAATAATAATTGAAATTTAAATTATTGAATAATTTACAATCAGTGATGAAAATTTTTTTCAAAGCAATGTTGCGTTTATGTTAATTCTTACTTAAAGTGATAGATCCTAGACCAATTTCTTTCAAATTAAAGATTAACCTTAAACATGAATGCAGAGGACATTGAAAAATGCAAACCTCATAAAGGAACATACAGCTCACAACCAAGAATACAACAACAAATCTACAGCAGTGTTTGTAATTTATCGCTCATAAATTAATATCAATTCTCTGCATTAATAATTATTAAAAAAGATATTTGATAAATTTTTTTTTTAAAATAATGATCTGCATTGCAATATTTAAAATAAACTGACAAACTAATGTCCTAAAGATACAGTAAATTATAGATCGCAATTAAATAGACAACAAAGTGAACGGCAGTAAACCGCGCCACTTTAAGTCTATTACTATATACATATTTACAAAGAAAACAGGACATAACGAAACAAGGTAATTACTTTTATAATAACTAACGAGCTAAACCGAGTAACGAAATTAACTTAATAATTTGAGTAACGATGGCCCTATAATATATAATATATATAGTATATATATATATATATATATATAATATATATATATATATATTATATATATATATATTTTTATAATAAAAATAACTTATATAGTATATATTACTACACTATATATATACTATAGTAAAACTTAGTAAAAGCGTATAACGAATAGTCTATGAAAAATTAGAAACAATAAGAATATCAACTTATATTCAGTTAACAGAGTTTTGACGAGCCACATATCGTATACCCTATACGTCAAGGAATCTACCTCTGAGTAAAATGGAGTAAGATTTTCAAAAATTTTTCTTCAGTATATTTGCCTTAGAAGTATAGTTATTACTCATAGCTTCTCGCTTTTTTAATACACAAATATTGTGTTATATATATATATCATATAATATACTTATATATATATAATTGCTAAATATAAAAATATATGTAGTATATATATTATAATACTAGAATATAATGTAATAAAATATATTATGATTATAACATATTATATATATATACTTATATATAATATATATATGATGATACCCATAATACTAATATCACAAATAATAAGTATAATGGAAGACCAAGGGCAACATTTCGATACGCACGAAATTAAAAAGAACGCCAAGAAAAAGGATATCAAGGAAGTACAAGGCATTATAAGTATATAATAAGTATATAAATATCATAAAAAAAAAAATATAATAACATAACCAAAACGGAATGGCTACCCCTAAATTGCCAAATTACCATCCACCACACACCACCCACCACACACAGAAAACATTCATAAAAAAAAACAAAAAAAAAAAATAAAAAACACAAAAATAAATCGAAGAATAAAAACAAGAAACCAAAATATCAAAAACAAATAAGATAAATACATAATTAAAAATTAAAAAACATAAAACAATTATATTACATAAACTCCCACCGCGCTCAAAACCCCGCCCACGCCCCAAACCAAAGAAAAGAACGCCCCTATCCTACATACCAAAACACCACAAGCCCCTCCACAAAACAACATACCACCCCTCATTAGCGAAATTCTTTAATATTCCTCTCTATCACAACCACCAATTATTCATACGAGCCACTTATCAAACACATCTTCTAATTCATATTTCTATCAACTCACTACTCTTGCATTCTTTATCTCAAAAACAGAGCCTCCACTCCACTAATATGGTATAGCCTCTTGCGCCCAACCTCCCCAAAAGATCCAACAATCTGCAAAGCCTAACGTATAGCTTACATAACACCACTAACAGAACCCCTCAAATGAGCACCCCCCATACAAAACCCCCAGGCTAAACAGCATCCTAATCGTCAATAGGATCCGCACACGCGCAACAAAACAGAGCTACACTCCATCAATTCTTAATAGTAAAACATGACTAACCCGATCCCATCCCGTATAAATGGCAAAATAGAGGTATTACAAAGGTTTCAACTGTTTGGACAAAACCACCCCCAATAAACTAATTCCCCCTATTTCCAAATAAACAATAACTAAACTAACAATAATTAAAATAAACCATAAAACTACACTACCTTAAAAACAAATACCAAATACACCCAATAAACCCAACCGAACTATTAATACCATAAAATACCTATACTATATATACTCACAACCCCACACAATACAGTCTACCCCACACCTCAACCCACTTTCCCTATAATACATCCCTATAAACCTGATAGTATATACATAACAACAACTCACTACTAAATTCTAACAACCTCACAACACCTACGTATACTATATATATTATATCAATATACATAATCCATTAAA
>JABUQX010112039.1:0-12500 GCA_015478945.1 Trachelipus rathkii | reverse complement strand
TCTTCTGTTTATTTATCTTTTAACTTTACTGACTATCCTAAAAAAAAAGAGGTGGAAATTACTGCACAAATAGAAGTAAAATATAATAATATATAAGGATATATATACCTTATATAGTAAAATATATATATATACTATAATAATATAGATATATATATATATATATATATATATATATATATATATATATATAGATAACATATAATGGGATAGGCTATACTAATATAAATTAGATAATCATGATTCATATAGAAACAGGGGCGTAAAGAAAGCTTAACGGCCCGGCAGACCCCGCCGGTAGCGGGGGGCCCACGCAGAGTAAAGGGGCCCACTAATTGCAGAAAGAGCCCAAACAAACGAAAATAATGAAATGAAATATGAAAAAAAATACATAATTTTCACACACACACAACACACAACACACACACACACACACACACACACACACACCACACACACACACACACACACACACACCACACCACACACCGACACACACACACACACACACACCACACACACAACACACACACACACCCATATAGTTAATAAAGAATTATATAGAATCATATATAATATAAGTAATATAATAGTATAGAGACTAGATATATCTAGTGAGCAGAAGAGTGAGTCATAATATATAAGAATATATATATACTATATATATATATAGATATAACAGATATATAGTACTGAAGATTATATTTACAACTTCTGTATTTGTTATGAGAATATAATATAGTATAATGTATATTATATAACTATATATAATATATGGATATATAATTTAATTATTCTATGCCCACTATAATATATATTACTAATATAGATGAGAATATAGATATAGAATAATAAGAATAGGAATAACTATATATATATATATATAGTAAATAGAGAGAAGAGATAAAAAATATAAATAGTAATATATTCTGTTAAGGAGTAAATGAAAGAATATATGAAATATAATATATATATAGAGAATAAAAAGGATGACATCTTGCCCGACTATGCAAGGCCTGAAATTTGATGTTGATCGACAAGTATAAATAAAGACATATTATCAGATTAAGGATTCAAACTATTTAATCAAACATTTAAATTTATGAAAAGTAATTTTCTGGACTGAATATATTTTTAACTGCTCAGCCGGAATGCAACAGCAAATTTTTCAGGAATCAAATTGATAAGTATAGTCGAGGCGAGATAGCATCTTAAGTTAATACTGGTAGATAGAGTTTAATTTGCAGTACTCAAGGGAAGAGAGAAAGTTTAAGAAGAATTTTTCGATACATTTTATTTTTTGAAAATTTGTTGCAAGAACAAAATCCAAAACTACTGCAGTATATAAAAAGAAATTATTTAAGTAAAAAAATGCTGCTTTCTCCTCCTGACGGGAGCAATATGTCCTGAAGAAGAAATTTCGATTCACTTTCGGCCCGAACAGGAAAAAATTATCGCAAATGGATTCTCGGATTGATCAAATTAAAAAGTGGGTTGGAAGGAAGCTATGGAGCAAACGACTGAGCACAAAACTCAAAGATCGAAAAAATCGCAGCGCCAACCTCTGGAAAGAACTATGAGCTGAGGTACGTAAGGTATGGACGCGAATATCTATAAGCATATTGAGAAGTTGAGGTCAGTTTCGACAAAAGGGAATCTCTGAAGTTGATACGAGAAGAATGAGTCAAAAACATGGCGTTTTGAAAGAAGAAATCTGAAAAATGGACAATACGAGTCGAGCAAGAAGAAGAGAGCACCCGGAAAACCAACCGTTCTTAGAGGGCATAAATAAGCTACCAGCTGAGTATATAACGGTTTTATATAAAGGATCTGGAAATACCAATAAGGAAGGTCATTTTTCCCATGTAGGAGCCTTATAAAGGTAGGGGCCTTATAAGGAAAGGAAATCTAGCCAGGCTCAAAGTTAAAATAAATTTGTAAGGTGAACGTTGACGTCAGCTTTCAGAGGGGAAACCAGGGGCAAAGAACACATTAACTCTTTAAATATTCCAAGTGAATTAATTAATAGTACAGCAGTTGCATCATTAATGTTTACATTAAGGAGAATAATAATCAGTTCTAGTGTTAGCCCAGCACCTCACCGCACTGTATGGGACCTCACCACATGGTACCAAAAGGATGTACACCACCACTACATAACACCGAACAGCACAATTATATTTTATAATCCGTTCTGCACCGTATCGCACCGCACTGCATCAGCACCACATCAGTACTTCACCAAGAGGTTGTATACCAACAATACATCATACCGAACCCCACCGGGATAATGATTGTGTACTGCTTTGCAGCAATGAATAAAAGAGAATACACCATGTACTTCATCGCACAAGCACATCGACCAGTTCTAAAATCAGTTCCCATCCTCTTCAATGAAGACTTATCCTATGCATATGGGAATTACCTGTTAACAACATCGAAAACTGCGTCTAAATTCGTTTGGAATACTTGCAATAACTCTCACTCAATATAGATTTTCAGATCTAATACGGAAAACCATACACTTTTCGGACCTTTTAAGTTTACGTTATTTATTTTAGATCTTTTTTGTTACACGTTAGAAATACCGGAAACTTAATTAATGTAAATAAAGTCAAGGCATACAACAATGCCTTCGGGCTCCAACCGAGCCAGACCACACCTGATGCTAAAAAATATTAAAAAATCGCTTCAACCATATACTTGTTATAAACCTATTAAATTTAAAAAAAAAACATCAATCAGTAAATAGCCTTAAACCGAAATTATAACCACAACTTTCAGGCTCTTTAAATTGTTCCTATACGAGTCATGCAAAGCATTTCATCATAAGTTTCAAACTTGAATGGTCAACAACTTGAAAAAACAATAAACACAAATGGACATAGATCTAACAGACATTAAAAATAGTTTTGACACAAAGTAGAGTTACCCCTAAAACATTGAAAAACTAATACTCCCCACCCTCCCATTATCATCACCTCACCCACAGATCAACATAAACATAATTCAATCACTAACATTCCATCAATCAAATAAAGGACTGAACACCACATCATCAAACCACAATAAAGTTTCTCATATCCTCTACAAACATCTATACAAACTTTATCAAAATTTACTTATATGATTGTTTAATCAAAACAAGACTATGAAACAAACTTTAATAACAATAATCAACTAGAACTAAAATACCCAACAAAAACCTAATAACACACACATAATTAAACCTCTATAACGCTTCTTAAAAAAACATGGTCAAAATTAACAACAAAAAAGTTTCACAGACTGTCTTGTCATTAAACTAAAACATAGTCAATGATCATATATATATCAGAAAAGAGTAAGACATTTAAAAATACGAGAAAAAGAAGATAATCAATCAAGCGCTTCTTACGGAAGAAGTGCCATAAGAGAAAACGTAAAAGTAACAATAATGATGAAAGTACAGAACGAAAGAAATCGATGTAAAGAAAAAAATCAAAAAAACAAATCCTATCTCTAACGTATGCGTCAGACACAACCCTATACAATGCACCACACTAGAATTTAAATTCCACTACAAAACATAACATTTCAAAAACGCTCATGGAAATCAACAAATACATAACAAAGCAAAATAACTTTACATAATAAAACGCAAACTAAAACTCATATTTGTAATACATAGGCTTACTTCACACATAGCAAAAAAAAAAATCTTGGTAATATAAACACTATATTCACACATATAAAAGATGGTTATAACATATATAATATATATATATAATAGACACTATATAATAAATTAAATTAAAAATATTAGACAACTAACCACCAAACCTAGGATATCAACAATAAATCTAACATAAACTAAAACACACCCACGAAAACTAATATAAAACTATATAAACAAGAACATAAATAAAAAATCTCAAACCTATCACTACTATTATCAATCATATTCATTTGCATTTTTGAAGTATTTCTAACTATATAAATATTAAACAAATCAATCACTAACCAACTAAGAATACATAAACATAATAATATATATAATACATAAACATACTATTAACACACACACAATAACCCCCACATCACACACAACACACACACCACACACCCAAGAAAATATATCAAATCAAAAATAGTTCACAATAAAACAAGCATACTAGCTCACATTAACTAAAATAAATAAAGGTAACATAAACACAAATACCTCAATACATAAAATCAACAAAAACGAAACTATATAATTAACAAAAATAATATCCTACACTGAACACTAGAGTATAAAAACAACTATAGTAATACAAAAAACGTACCGTAATCACACTATTTCTAAGAATATTATTTACCAATATCAAATCCACTAAATGGTAAATACAAACATAAAAATATCATAAAGATAATCTAACAACCACAATTAAGAAAACTAAATAAATAAACAACATTTACAGATAAACATACACAAACTACAACACATAAACATACCACATAAGAAATAATAATAAATATTGTTGAAAACGTTAAAACCAAAAGTTCAATTAAGTAAATGACTACATAAATCACTGAAAAAGTATAAGGACAAATATTGACAAACTTATTTGACAATCATTTTACTTGTGTGCTATATAATTAGTAAACTAAACATTTAAACAATTCCATACTAACTAGCAGAAATAAACACATAATAACTTAACAAAAACGTACATTAACTTAAAAGACTAAACATCACATAGAATATATAACTAAAACAAATTAACAAAATATTTAAAAAACATAAAGAATGCAATAAATAAATATATTACTAGGGGACCACACACACAAAAAAAATATACTTAATACGGCTGGGAAAATATATATATAAATTTACACAACATATATAACTATACTAAACTAAGATAAACTACAACACATAAAATATACCCAAGCGACACACAAAAGCATAACAACATTAAACCAAGAGTCACCTAAAAAAGAAACAAAAAACAGTAAAATCGAACAGAAGGACCATACGAAAACGAAACGTTAAGTTCAATCGAACCCCATAAATAACACATAAATTAATATATATCGTTCAGTATATATTATCAAAAATGATCATAACTCTAATATAAAAAACTCAAAAAATTATTCTAAATAAAAATAGTTTCACATAAAGTAATAAAATTAACTAAAATATTAAACTAACATATCATAACTTCAAATGAGAACTATATATAAGCTATATAAGTATAAATAATATAAACATACAACAAAAGTAACAATAACACCAAGAAAATATAACCAAAATATTTACAGTACCGTATATATATCCTTTCACAAGATATATTAATAATAATAATTAAATAATAATATAAATATAAAAATATATAAATATAATAATATAATATATAATATTAATTAAGAGCCCCTTTTCCTTTGGAATGGACCGCATCAACCGCACCAACCGCACCGACCGCACCGCACCACACCACACCCAAATAACTAAAGATACTAAATATAGATACATATAATATCCCACTCAACATTGGATATACGCAACCATACTGTAGAAAACCGTACCTCATATCGTATAACAATTATCATAAGGCCTATCACCATCCCGGAGGTTTAGGACTGCCCTCAAGATAATTACAAATATAGAGAAGTAAAACTATAGATACATCTTACATAAATATAATCGTCAGCAAACAAGTATCACACCCCCCCCGATATAGTGCTGCACTCAATAAGTAGAATATAAATACATTATAAGATGGGAAACTTCGTAAAAAATAATAATTTAACCCACCCAAAACCTTAATATATTACTTCTTTATAACAACTCTATCGTCGCAAGCGTATGGACTTTCCGTGCACACCACAGAGGCGTTCTGCCCCTACCAATAGGAACGACCATTAGAATGAAGAACTACTGGTCTGCTTATACACCCTTCTATAATCAGCCCAGGTACAGACAGACGGGCGGTAACAATGACCAGACGCTCAGTCAATGGTGAGGCCTAGCCCGCAGAAACCAGCAGATAAATCGTGTCTATAATAAAAAAACTTGTATACATCAACTCTAAAAGAATACACTTACGCCAACGAAACCATTGCACGAAGAACTAACCTAGCCAATCATGAAATACTGGCAGCCCTAAATCACAACTGAAAAGTATGATACAAAAGTATAAAACTAAGTTATCACCACTCAACATTATTATGAAAGATAACGTTCTCGCCCCATCACGACTATACTGGTCCATATCATAAACTCAAGCAACCGCTTCTGCCCGAAAATAAACCGAACCCAAAATAAACAACTTATAACATATATGATACCCCGCAGAAAAACCAAAGAATCATGAATTACCTTTAAAAGAAAAAACAAAAACATAAAAGGAAATAATCTAATAATCGACCTCGACGAGAGAAGAACACCGCAGAAACTTGCAAGACAGAAGTTCTATTTCAATAATTATATTTTTAAATATAATATCAACATAATATCAATTAAAATGTCCAAATTTAAACTTTTTTTCAGTATTGCATATTAATACTCATTTTATTAAAGATTAACTAAAAAAATAATTATTATTCAATATCGTAATTTGAAATAGTTTTATAACAATATAAATAAAATTCCACAATACCTACCATTCAAGCCTAACAACAAGTCACCCTCATGAAATAAACAATATAACCACCCAACCCCCACCACTCCACCCATAATCACCTACTTCTATTAATCATAATCTTAACATATCATCGAAAGCACAATTACAGTAAATTCCATATCAAGGAAATACAATGAAACTCAACATAAAAAAAGTCAACCCCAGTATATACTGTACCATCGCCCATAATCTAGTCCTACCATCCCGATAAACAAATTTCAAAACATATTATAACTACCAAATAGCTATTTTTAACGTGAACTAAGAAAAGTATAATAAAGGACAACACAAAACATCACCATATCTAACCCCCATACGATAACAATAATAAAATACAACATAAATCTACACACACATATCCACTTATATCCAAAATAGATACAACATAAATGACTGAACTACTTCAAGCATCACAATAACTTTCATCCTATCACTAATAAATAACAATAGTTCTCAATCTTCGACACATCAAATATCAATGTATTAATTACATAAAAAACATGTAATTATGTAAACATACAAACATTTATCAATACACGTTGAGTCTCACCCACTAAAATGTATCACTCACTGACCAACTAAAAATAACGCAAAGATAGTAAAAATAAAAGCCATACACACGACCTAAACCAAAAAATCAATCCCACATAATAAATAAACTAAATCACTAAATAAATAACTCCACCAAAAAAAAATATTACCGATAAACATATCAATACCACACCAAAATAACAAAACAATACTCAAACACTTAAAACAAAGAAATAAGCAGAAAAACATTACCACAACCCATAGCAATCCTTAAACCATAGACAAGATCATTAAATACTAATAGGCTCAAATACAAACGAATAACCTAATATCACACACTATTAAACATATCTCAACATAATCTAATAAGTAATAATCCATAATATCACAATATATATATATCAAAAATAATTATACATAAACCTAAGGATCTAATATTAACTACTCACGAATAAATCTAAGACGTAAACAATAGTTTTTTACTAAAAATATATCAAAATATATTATTAAACATAATAAAATTCATAACAATAAAAATAATATCTATATCCTCAAATAAAATTAATAATGCAAAAATAACAAAAAAATAACAAAACATAACAAAAATATATTACTTATATAAATTAAAAAATACCATATAGCAAAAAGATTATATATACTGAATCCATTAAAAGCTAATATAAAATGGTTAGAAGATGGGGATGGGGTCCCCCCCCACTACCTTCCCCTCCCCTCCCACACCTCTAATATCATGAATCCCATGGCTTAGGCAATGACGAGAGATATTAATTATGGAGAAAAGCTACATAACTAAAAAAATAATGAATATCATTTATAATATAATATAAACTAATATAACAAAAAATATGCAAACGTAAAACAAAGTATCACTATAATCATAAAGGCTAAAAAGCAATCAAACCAACTTAATAATTAAAATGTACAACGATATAAACTAACAAAACCTATTACAACTAACGAAATAATAAAAACACTAACATAACAAACAATACTAAAACAGTAAATACTAAAACAAGCATACAAAACATAAATACCATTCACACTTATCCAATACAATACATCTAAACTAATCAAAGTGTAATTAACATTAACATTTAATATAAAACAAAAATATCATATTAAATTTCTATGAAAAAGAATTACATAGATATATAATATATAATTAAAGTAACATAAGAATAATAAATAAGTAAAAAATAACAAAAAAATACAAACCTTATCTAATAAACAAAATCATCTCAAATACACATCAAAACACATAAATAAATACCAAAGCATAACATAAAAAAAAAAATTATATGAATAAAATATTCAATAATGTAAAAATTAATATACTATGTATTCATTAAAAGCATTAAAATCATTTAAATAAAACAACCGGCAACAACACCCCCCACTACCCCTCCACCACTTCCTATAAAATGATACCATCTCAAACTTAACACAAAGCACATATCCCGAGTAAGTAATCATTTTGAATAAAAATCAATAAAACAGAGAAGACAAAATAACCGTTAAATCCGCAACAAGGTACTGGCGTAGCAAATATAGAAATGTTCTCCAAACTTTCAATCATCAGTAAATGTTCAACAACGAATAAAACAAACTATAACCCAACCATAACAACGAAAAAATAAGGGGTCAAACGATACAATACAAAGTCAAAATACCCCACGCACAGAAACATGACCAATCTAATATAAACAAAGTACTGCGCCATACTACACAACAGTCACACAACAAGCTATTTCCTCAACAGAACGTAACATTATAGCAACCGGCATAAATATATAACTTCTTTCAAACAGAATCAAATGAATACTGGGATAGAAATTAGTTACTTACCGAGGTATAACAGAATTAATACCAACCATAATTTTCAATAATTATAGAAACATGAAATTATTACAATACATCTATAATATGATTAATATTTAACATAACCCAACAAGAAATATATCTAATGAAACGGATCATCAAATTCACCCTAAAAGCTAACATAGCAAAACTAAACTAAGAATAAATAATCCCGTACAACGAACCTAACACCTGACCTACGCCAATAACGCTAACATTAACAATGTTCCAATATGAAACAACAACAAATAACGAACATAATACAGAACGTACCATAGGTCGCACTGGGGCAATCATAGCTCGAACAGTTTTACATAAGATAGTAAAACTTGCTAAAAAAACAGGTAAAAACACATACAAAACTACCACCCAGATTTTAAAGGAAGAACAAATCAAAAAAGCAAAGAACAAGCTAAAGCACATAAACAACAACAAAACGCGAACAAACAAATAATGGTCGAAAGGACAAACAGAACAGACCACACTTGAGAGAGAAACTAATACCCACAACAAATGCCACGACGTTCACCAAAGTATAAGAAACAAAACAATGGCCAGACAAAAATCTCTAGCCTATTCCCACATTGCGTCTACCAAAGCAGACCCACAGCAGCGAAAGCCAAGTAATGAAAGTAAACGTACATAAAGCCCACCCCGAACCAAAGGCAAATATAGCACAAAACCAGCCAGCTTGAACTATGAAGGGAGCGACCAGTGAGCATAAGATCAAGAAAACATAAATAACCCACCCAAACTTACGAATGAAAATACTCACGCAAAAGGCTAATCCAAACTGGCCTAACACTACCACAAAAAGACTAAACAAACCAATCACACAGCTAACCAGCGCCAAACTCTGGCTAGCAAAAAACTAAAGAGCAAAGCCGTCCTCGTACCACATACAGGATAATGGACAACAGGAGAGCCTACGTAAAAGAGGAAACACAACACACACGTAACAAAAATTCAAAAATCAGAAGCCGATCACAAGACCAGGAGAGCGCATAAGGGGACGCGCGACCCGGAATAAGACGCAAGATACGGGGGAAAAGATAACCCCAAATAGAGACCCAAAGCAACAGGACGGAAGATTCGGAGGCATCCCGGCAGGAGAGAATAAAGAAGAAGATGAAGAAGAATCATTAAGAGGAAGTCTCATACACTTCAACAAGGTTCCATTGGAAAAATTAGGAACGAAAGCTAGTAATGAATCACTAGTTAGAGTGTCGCGGAAAATAAAAAGAAAACAAAATATAAGAAACGCAAGGTGTATAAAAGAACCAAATAATAAAAAATAAGGATGGAGGATGAGATAGATAACCACGAAAAACTACAACATATAAGAGAGTGCAGATGATATGGGATTAGAGAAGAAGTAACAATCCGGGAAACCACGAACGAAAAAAGATAACCTGAAGAGAAGAAGACACAAAGAAGACCGAGATAGAAGAATAAGGTGATAAACTTAAGATAGACAATAGAGACCATAAGAGACGAGGAGCGAAGACAGTAAAAAGCATAAGTAATAGGAGAGAAAGAGGGAAAACCCTGAAAAGAAGTTAAGGGAGTGAAAAGCGGAAAAGAATAAAAGGCTAATAAAAGATAAAAATAAAACAGCAGAAATCAGAAAAGAGAAACAAAGAGAATAAGATAGAAACCTAGCATAAAAAACGGAGGAGGCAAACACAAGAAAGAAGAACCGAAAGACAAGACGTTAAAGATAGAGAGAAAAATAGAAAAACAGAGCAACAGAAAAAAGGAAATAGAACTAAACGCCACGAAACAGAGAAGAGGAGGCAAGCCAGGATCAAGCAGAAAAAAAAGAAAAGAATAGCAGGAAAAAAATCAACAGGAAAAAGAGTCAGAGGAAGGGAAGAATATCACGATAAATTCTTCCAGCCGTGCAAATGTCAATAACGGAGAAAAGAGAAGCAAAGGATAAGAAGAAAGAAAAAGAGAACGGAAGATAGAAAGACAAAAAAAAAAAAGAAGAAAAAAAAAAAAGAAGAAAAAAGAAAAAAAAGAAGAGAAATAAAAAAAGAAGAGAGAAAAAGAAAATGAATAAGAAAATAAAACTTCGCGGAAAAAAAGGCGAAGCACCACGATAAAAGTAGTAACCTGTCATAGGGAAATGAAAGCGAGGGTGGAGGGGGTCAGACAACTAACCATAAAGACGAAGAAGCAACAAGAGGAAGAAAAGAAAAAACAAAAAAAACAACCAGCAGAAGAAAAAAAAAACGAACCAAAACAAGAAGAAACAAAAAACCAAGAAAAAAGCATGCTAAAAACTGAACACTAACAACAACAATAGTCGACATGAAGCAATGCAAAAAGCCACGCAAAAAGAGAAGAAACCCAAGTAAGTACCACACGGCCAAACCCGTCCAAACTCCTCCCAAAAGACCAAAATAGCCAGACAAATCGTGGGAAAAAAGTCAGTAACAAACTCCAAGCCAGCAAGCCAAAAAAAACAGCGTCAAAGCATATAAGAGTCCGCACTAACCGAGTAACGACGGGTACCCCAGCAGCAAAAGCCGCAACTCCAACAAACAAGCCCAAAAAAAAGCCCACAAGACAGAGCAAGTTGCCAACTCAATGTAACAACACCCAAGCCCGCCGAAAAACAAAACCAAACATGCCAAGGAATCAAAATAGACCACCCAAGAACCGGAAAAACGAGGACCAGTAAAACAACCGACAAAGCAGCCCACAAGAACAAAAACCACCCCCACACCAAACCGCGAACACACAATGCACCCCTGCCCTAAACACCACCAAAAACCCAACACAACCCCCATAAAATCCGGAACACTACTCACTTTTCATACATAATCATTAATAATTAACTCCAGTACCTCTATTTAAAACTACTCATATAAATAGTGAAATCTAAAAATATCATACACAAATACTAATAAACAGAGCCCTCATAAAGGACATCCACTATACCTAGCTAATAGCCAGTACAGCCAAATCCCCACGCTACCGGGTCATCAAGCCGCTGCAATGTGGATCACTAAACAGAGCTCTCAACCACAGCTAGGCAGACATGTGTCAAGTCATAACCCAAATGCTCAAACTAAAAAAAAAACAAATCATCAACATAAGTACCCTATTAAACTTCAAGAAATAAAAAAATAAGCCAAGAACTCAGCACCAGCACATTGTACATTCAAAATTATCCCTACAGTACAAGGACAGATCACCACATCATAAAGATATCCGCCGACAGCGCCTACATCTCGGAAACTAATGCTATACATGCTGGGTCTGCGATCCCACTTAGTGCCTATACTCTTGCTACTCCATCTCATACCTCGTAGTCTGACTCTAGCCACTAACTCCTACACTCCACGAAATTCTTAATAACAAAACGCGGCACAGACATGCGCCGCGGGACATCTCGGACGACGGATGCGAGACGGGGGCACACACGCTCTCTGC
>JABUQX010112038.1:0-29272 GCA_015478945.1 Trachelipus rathkii | reverse complement strand
CTGAGCTACTCATTTGAGTTGAAATTATCATCATTAATGCAGGGTGGAGATATCGATTCGTCGAAACAAAACGAAGATTTAGATTTACTCAAAAATGAGCTGCGGGGTTACGACTTCATGACCGAAATTCAAAAACAAGAATTGTGTCGCAATTTCGAAATAGAACGTGAGAGGGCCCGATGCAGCTCTAGGATAGCCGAGGAAATGTTTGATGAAATTAAGAGCAAAAGTTCCTTACTGAAAGTGATTGACGCTGATGTCCCGAAAGGTATTCTGCCTCCCGAATATTCTTGCACCCTACACGACGTCAAAATAAAAGAAAGCGAATCGGAGGACGAGGTTTATGGAGAAAACGAATGGATTTGGAAGAACGTCCCTCGCGGTTTGAATTTCATGCGGCTGGAAGGAAAAGAAAAGGTGTTGGATTTCGCTATTTACGCCAACAGAAAGTTTACGGGAGGGATTGGCGACGAAGATATTCATCAACCCGAAGACGACGACGCGTGGTCAAAATTTTTTCTCGATTCTCCCGCGAACGCTACCCAGGTTGTTTGCGTGACAAAAATTAATGGAGAAAGCGGACATTTCTCGGTGAGGAAGATTGCCGGAGAATACTACGTCATAGCCGGCTCTAAGAACGTACACATGTTGTTCCAGTGCTACTCCGACGTCGAAAAATACACCGGGGAGAGATATTTAATCGCAAAAAAGGTGGCGATGGCGGTATTAGATGCAAGAATATTCGGGAGGCAGAAAAGGTGGCGATGGCGGTATTAGATACATTTGACGCGATGGAAGTTTCGAAATTGGATATTTTTAAGCGTTTCTTGAACGTCACTAAAACGACGGTAGTTTGCGAAATACTGCTAACCGATCGGCAACATATTGTCGATATTTCACACCTAACAGAATCGAAAATCTACGGCTTGTTGATGACATCAGCGCCCCGAAAGGTGTACGGTGACGACGACGAAGATAATTATTCGTTGTCGACTGTCTCTCATCAGGTCTGCTTGGAATATTTAAAGTTCGTGGGGATGTCAACGCCGGAATACTATTCGATATCTCCAAAAGACGTGAATGCTGAAATTACGAATATTAGAAGAATGAAAAATTGCGAAGGTTACGTTCTTTATTACTTAATAAACGACCGCACCGTCGGACTGGCGAAAGTGAAAACGATATGGTACGTTGTTTTGCGAGCTCTGCGAGAGAAGGCAGTCTATACCTTCTTTAACAGAAAATGTAAGCTCTCCGTTCCGGAAATGATAAAGAACACGGAAAGCCGGTTCATTGAAATTCAAAAGTGCGCTAAAATTTAGCGATAATTTTCTTAGACAATGTGTGAAAAAAATTTGAGAGCAATAGGTCATATCCATTTGCAGCTGAAGTATAGTACTAACGTAATTCAACGAAAGACGGCAAAATTGTGCCTGAAAATGAAAATTAGTTAGCGCGAAAATATCTTATACATAAGAAGAACGGTTTATAGAATCGAGAACATAAAATAGATCAAAAATTTTTACAGAGTAACTGTTATCGTCACATAAAATATTTTTTATGTAAAATCATTTAAAATATATAAAAATAAGAAAATTGTATATATTTCTTGTCTGTTACTCTACTGTCCCATAGGCAAATGACCTTGATTATTACAATGGTTATATTCTTTAAATTACATTTTCTCTTCGTCGATAATTATATACAAAATGTCTAAGCGTTTACTAGTTTACGGCCCATGTTATCCGTCCAACACCAAGGGTCAAGTCAAATCATTTCTTTCTGAGTAGTAAAATAATGCACGGTTGTAAATCACACGGTTCATTTATTTCTACTCTTTTTAAAAACTTAAAACAGTCTATTTGGTTTGATGTTGTTAACTAAATTCAACGAGAGAGAGTAACACACTGAGAATGAATCATCACTTTCTCATTGAGCACGCACAAGTTTTGTGCCAAATTGGAAACACCTAATCCACTTTATTTATCGCATAAAAGAGACAAAAATATAGATAATTAGTAACGGCAATTCCACTGGGGTTTGACCAGCAAAATTTGATGACATAAGCCATGTTCCCCATCTTATCTAGGGGTAATAAATATATGGAAGTGTCGTCGCGTAATGTCAACTACTTGTAAACAACGACAGTTTCCGAGAGAAAATTGCGGTGTGAATTTTTTATAAATTTTTTTTTAGTATTAGTTATCTCTTAAAAAATATTTATCTGAAGAAAAATTGAATTTAAGTTAGATATACTATTAAAAAAATAATTATTATATAAAGTAAAACTTTAAAAATTAACTTAATAAAAGAGGAGTGAAGATGCTACTGACGCTCCAATCGGAGCAGGAAATAACGTTACTTTTTACTGCTCGGGAGATGGTGAAAAAATAAAATTTTGTTGAGTAACGAGTTTTTTTTCTTCAGGGGAAATACAGAAAATAATTAAGTCTGTAATAAGATAAATGTATTCAGGTATTATAAACAAGGCAATTTTGAATTTTTTAAATGTTTTTCACTGATCGTTTGAAATAAAAACTCCAGGGTAGTGCGTATAAAAATAAATGTTGAGTATTTAGTGAGTTGGAGGCCCAGCATACTCTGTGAACTGGTGTGCGCACCAACACTAGAAGAGAAATTTGTTGTTTTTTTTGGGGTGAGGAACGCGAAAACTAATTAACGCGCGAAACTAATTCTGAATGAATATCGCAAAACTAAACATCTAAGATTGTAGTGGTCCTTAGTACTCCCAATAGTTTGCGGGGCGTACGGAGTTCCTGTAGGAAAATAATTTCAAAAATTTCCGAAAAAAAAAACTAAGTGTTCCCCCTTTGCGTAAGTTGATGGAACGAGAAACCGTTCCTTCATTAAGAAGGAGATGATATTCAAAAATTAAATGATTGTTCCTTTAGAAATTTTTCCAAGGAAATAAAAAAACACGGAATTTAGCCAGTAAACTTGCATGCCTCCTTACAGTAGGCAATAACTAATTGATAGATTGAAATTGCATATACGTATGACAATGGCGTTTAGTTTTCTACGAATTTTTTAAAACCACGGTAACGTTCCTTTAGTGCGATTTTATTATACGTTTTGACAAAAATTTGATCTTCTTGTGTCCCTTATTAATAAAGGAATTTAGCCCGGAAATTTCCGTAGTAAGATTGCCATTTATTTGACAGTCTTATATATTCAAACCTGTATGACCTAGCTGTACTATTTGTATCTTTTTGGTTATTCTTAGTATAATAGATTGTGATTTCCTTAGCACTAAATCGGCCATTTCTAACCTATATCTATAGGCTTACAATATCTAAATTTTTAACATTTAAAAAAAAGTTACTATTTACCATTTTTAAGGGGGTAATATCTTTCCAAGTTCGCGAAGTAAGGGGCTGACAATGCTAAGGTTAATTAGTCAATAAAAATGTTACATTTATTATGGATTTGTGCCAAAATTTTTAATTTATTTTTCCTTCAGAATTTTTTTCCACCGAAATTAAAAAAAAACAAATACGGATTTATGCAGCCCAACTAGATGCCTAGGTGAAGATGCCCATGTTGCCATTTTAATTATATTCGAAAACTGAGTGACCTTAGCATGACGTCCACACTATATGGACGTCATAATCGTTGAAGAACTTTTAAGTATTAACAAAAATGGTACTCAGAAAGCGTTCAAGCCGCTTGTGCGATTCCGTAAGCAGGTAATACCATATTAATAGTGACGTTTCGAAGGGAACCCAGGGAACGATATAACGTGCTCCGCGCGACACCTTTTTAGATAAACTATCCCTTACAACCGACATTATGTAGTGGTCGTCAGGAAGGTACGATATAAGTCTGAAAGATACCTAAAGTGCGAAAATCTAAAAAAAACTCAATGAAAATAAATAATAATAATATTCATCAAAAAAAAATTTAATGATTTCAGAGATATGCATTTAGAACTTCGACTTATGTTAGTTCCCGATGTAGGCGTCACTATAATGACTATCTATAATATCGGTATTTTGAGATCTTTACTTTATATACATCATCACTAAATATAAGCCCGAGTACTCGAAAGCGTTCATCGCTTTTCCGATTCCCTCGTAGTGCGACGGTATTATCCATATAGTGACTCTTTCATATAGCGCATACCTGAGAAAAACTACCGACTGTCTAACGGCGGACACCTTATATAAGGATAAACGATTCGCTCAACCCGCTGAATTAATAAGTACAGTCAGGAATGGAACTGATATAAGTCGTACAGTGTCTAAGTATATAAAGTCGAGGAAGAAGTGCTTAAGTGCTACAGTCGTAGGCTAAGTATAAGCGAAGGATACTCTATACGTGCTAAGTCGTATAGAGATACATATAATTGTTACGTATAAGTCGAAGCCTATAAGTGTCTTAAGATCGATAGTCTAATGTGCTAAGTCGAAATGTCTAAGTATAAGTAAAAAGTTCGTATAAAGTCAAGTAGCAAGTCAGATAAAGAGCATGCTCATAGACCTATCAAGAAATTTCTCAAAGAAAATAATACCCAGTATTTTTATAGTCCAAAGATTTTCGAATTGGTCAACTTAGACCATCAATCTTTAACGTATTTAGATTAATATGTATAGTCTTCACTATATATGGACTCCCATAATCGTTTTGAGTTATACTTAAGCTAAAACGCACCATATATGATACTCGAAAAGCGTTCAGCCGACTATTACTCGCACATAAGGCTAGCGAACTATGCTTATATCTTGGACTTATACGTGAAGGTAAAGCCCGTATAAAAACGAGCCTAACGTTTGCTCGCGCTTGACACCTTTTTATGGGAATATTTAAACATAGTTCGTCTTCAACCGAATGACCATTATTAATGTCGCAGGAAGTGGGAAATGATATAAGTCGAAGTCTAAGGGCGAAAATCTAAAAAAAAAAATTTTATATGAAAAAATAATAATTAATAAATTCACAAAAAAAAATTTAAGTTTCGGATTTTGCACTTTAGAACTTCGTCTTATATTAGTTCCCGATAATAGAGCGGTCACTATATGACGTCTAATAATCGTTTGAAGATACTTTAAGCTTAACAAAAGGGTACTCGAAAGCGTTCAGCGCTTGCGATTCCCGTAAGGCGACACTTAAACTATCACTTCAGAACCGAAAAACGCCCTAACGTGCTCGCGCGACACCTTTTTTATGGATAAACTATCGCTTCAACCCGAATATAGTGACGTCTAAGAAGGGAACTGATATAATTCGAAGGACCTAAGTGCGAAAATCTAAAAAAAATTCCATAGAAAAAAATAATAATATAAATTTACAAAAAAAATTTCAAGGTATCGCGGAATATGCACTTAGAACTTCGACTTATTAGTTCCCGATAAAGCGGTCGACTTATATGACGTCATAATCTCGAGTTTGAAAGATACTTAAGCCTTAACAAAATGGGTGACTCGAAAGCGTTCAGCCAGCTTTTGCAGATTCCCGTAAGGCGACCACTAGATAAGGATACTTGGGTCGAAAGGTAACCGAAAGAAAACGATATACTATAGTCCATAAACGTGCTGCGCGCGACACCTTTTTTAGGGATAAACTATCGCTTTCAACCCGATATTAAGTGACGTCAGGAAGACGAAGCTGATCATTAAGATCGAAGCCTAAGAGTGCGTATAATCTAAAAAATCATAAAAAAATAATAATAAAATTCACAAATAAAAAAATTAAGTTTCGAATTTGCACTTAGAACTTTCGATATTATATTATGTTCCCCGATGAGGCGTCACTAATTGACGTTCATATCGGGTTTTATGAAGATACTTAAGCCTTAAACAAAAAGTGGTACTCGAAAGTCGATTCAGGCGCTTTGCGATTCCCGTAAGGCGACACTACTATATAGTGACTTTTCGAAGGAACCGAAAAACTACCTAACGTGCTCGCGCGACCCTTTTTAGGTAGGTTTAAACTATCGCTTCAACCCGAAATAGTGACTCGTCAGGAGGGGAACTGATATAGGTCGAAGGCCTAAGTACTATAAGTCTAAAAAAAAATCATGTAAAAAATAATAATAATAATTCATAAAAAACATTTAAGTTTCGGGAAATTTGCCACTTAGAAACTTTCGACTTAGTTAGTTCCCGATGAGAGCGCATATGATATGACGTCATAATCGTTTGAAGAACTTTAAGCTAACAAAATGGTACTCGAAAGCGTTCAGCCGCTTTTGCGATTCCCGTAAGTCGACACTAATTATATAGTGACTTTCGCAGGTACACCGAAAACACGACCCTAATGTGCACGTCGCAGACACCTTTTAGGGATAAAAACTATCAGCTTCAACCGATAAGTGACGTCAGGAAGGGAAAAACTGATATAGGTCAAGCCTAAGTGTATGCGAAAAATCTAATAAAAAAATCATGAAAACATTAATAATAATAATTCACAAAAATAAAATTTAACTTTGCGGAATTTGCCACTTAGTAACTTCGACTATATTAGTCCCGATGAGCGTCTCTATATGAGTCATAATCCGTTTGAAGATACTTGAAGCTTAACAAAATGGTACTCGAAAGCGTTCAGCCGCTTTTTGCGATTCCCGTAAAGGATCAGTACCACATAATCAATATCCCCCTATAGTGACTTCAAGGTTAACACGTGAAAAACGACCTAGCGCTCACAGCGAGACACCCTTTTTAGGCGATTAAACTATCGCTTCAACCCGACCTTATATCTGACGTCAGGAAGGGAATCTGGATATAGGCGAGAAGCCCTCATAGTGTGCAGAGAGTATCGAAAGAGAATCATGACATATAGTATAATAATCTAGCGAAAAAAATTATAAGTTCGGAATTGCACTTAAGGAACTTCATGACTTATATTAGTCCCGCATGAGGCGTCGCGTATATGACGTCATAATCGGTCTGAAGATACTTTAAGCTTAACAAAAATGGTACTCGAAAGCGGTCAGCCGCTTTTGCGATTCCCGGAAGGCGACACTATATTATATAGCTTGACTTTCGAAGGGAAACCGAAAAACGACCTAACGTGCCCGCGCGACACCTTTTAGGGATAAACTTCGCTTCAACCCGATATAGTGACGTCCGGAAGGGAACTGATATAGTCGAAGCCCTAAGTTCGCGAAAATCTAAAAAAAATTCATGAAAAACATAATAATAATAATTCACAACAAAAAATTTAAGTTTCGGAACTTGCACTTAGAACTTCGGACTATTTATTAGTCTCCCTCGATGCGGAGGGGCGTCATATAAATTACCACTCAAATCGGGGTTTGAAGATACCTTAGACGCTTAACAAAAATGGCGTACCCGAAAGCGTTTCAGCCGCTTTTAGTCGGCCGAGATTCCCGTACGGCAACGACTGTTCTCAGTGGTTTTCAAGGGAACGAAAATATAAACGAATTCCCATTTCTGAAGCAAAGCACACCCAACAACACTATAACGTACTCGCGCGACCTACCTCTATTTGATTAATTTGGAATAGGACATCAAGCATTACAAACCCAAATATAGTGAATCGGTCAGGGAAGGGAACTTGTTATAAGTCGAGCGTCTAAGGGCGAAATCTAAAAAAATTCATTTAAAAAATAATAATAATAATTCACAAAAAAAATTTTAAGTTTCGGATTTGCACTTAGAACTTCTGTACTATATATTAGTTCCCATTATAGGCGTGCTCACTACCGTAATTACCTCAATGAATTCTCGGTTGAAGATACTTTAAGAGCTTAACAAAATGGTACTCGGAAAGCGTTCAGCCGCTTTTGCTATTCCCCTTAAGGCGACACTATATTATTACTGAGCGTTTTCGACAAATAACGACAAACTGAACCGTAAACATCGCATTCGCGCGCACACGCGTGTGTTTAGGATTAATTTACGTATCCAACCCGACTAATCATAACTTAATAGTGACGTCAGGAAGGGCGCATACTGATTTATAGCAGTAACGCCTAAGTGCGAAGATATCTTACAAAATCGAGTATCAATGAAAAAAAATTCAATATATAATGAGAAATTCACAAAAAAACAATTAAGTTCGAATCGTGCGCGCAAATTCGTCGACCTTATATTACGTTCCTCGATGAGTCGTCACCTTAGTATGACGTCATAATCGTTTGACAGATCACTTAAGCTTACAAAATGGTACTCGAAAGCGTTCAGCTGCTTTTGCGAATTTCCCGTAACCGCTGACTACGTTAATCTACTATAATGCACATTTAATCTCGTAAGTGTACCGAGATACAAAACGAAGTCCTTCCTAAACTAGCTCTGACGCGACACCTTTTTAAATTACTAAACAATACAGCAATCAACCGCAAGTTATAGTGACTTCGGAGCGAAAACTTAATTAAAGCGTCTCGTTAGTCCCGCTCATCCTAAGTGCGAAATCTCAAAAAATGCATGAAAATAATTAATAATATATTCCACAAAAAAACAATTTAAGTTCGAATTTGCACTTACAACTATCGGTCTTATTTGAGCGCTCCCGAATTGAAAGGGCAGTCACATCACGTCATAATCGTGTGGAAGAGTACTTTAAGTCCTAACCAAAATGTAGCTCGATAAGCGATTCAGCTGCTATATTGTCGATTCCCGCTATGCGCGACACTATTACTCTAGTGACTTTTCGAAGGGAACCGAAAAAAGACCTAACGGTAACGTGCTCGCGCGACACCATTTTTAGGGATAAACAAGTCACTATCAATAAAGTTATGAGTGACTCTAGGAAATTTAACTCTGAAATATATAGCCAATTAGGTAAGTGAGCTAATAAATAACTAATTTAGTAAACATCAATAAAAACTTAATATAATAATTCACAATAAAAAATAAATTTTCAATTGTATAATGCACTTAGAAAACCCTACGTTACACTTTATTGTTCCTAAATGAGGGTGCAGTCACTATATTAATAGCATCATACTCACTTCTTGCTATGAGACATTGAGGAGACCTTTTTATATATGATTGATTCCAGTGAAAGTTCACAAGTTCTGCTGACTTCTGAATTAGCCCTCCGACGAGGCGCTCTAGATTTCAACTATAGTTGAAATTAACTTTCGAAAGTTTAACTTCAAAAAAAGGATTGCTCCTAACGTGCTCGCGCGACCCCTTTTTTAGGGATAAACTATCGCTTCTCTCACCCGAAGCATTATGTAGTGACGCGCAAGGATATATCTGATAAGTCAAGCCTAAGAGTGGCTAGAAATTACTAAGAAAAGAAATTCATTACAAGAATAATAATGGTAATAATATTCTAACAAGAAAAAAAAATTTAAGTTTCGGAATTTGCACTTAGAACTCCGACTTATATTACCAGTTCCCTAAGTGGCGTCACTATATGACGTCATAATCGGTTAGAAGATACTTTAAGCTTAACAAAATGAGCACCTCTCGAAACAGCGTTTATAAGCCGCCTCTTTTGCGATTCCCGTAAAGCGACACACTGATCTTACTTCATTCAATAGTGACCTTTTTACGAAGTTAACCTGTCAAAAACGACTATCTACGTTGCTCGCGCTGAGACCTTTTTTAGGGAGGACTAAAAACTATCGACTTCCAACTGATATAGTAGAGCTAGAGGAAACTGATTAATTATGGTTTGAAAGGTTCCTTATTGCAAAATCTAAAAAAAAGTTTATGATAACAATAAAAAGAAACAAAAATCACAAAAAATAAAAATTAAGTTCTCTCTGTGATAATTTTTGCACTTTAGATTCGCGTACTTATATCATGTTCTATCGATGAGAGAGCGTCCCACACTTGTATATAGTATTACAACTGTGCATAGTCCGAGTAATTGAACTGATACTAATTACGACTTAAACCAACAAACTCTCAACAGCAATAAAGTCGCTCAGCGACTATTTGCTCGATAAATTCCCGTAAGGGCGATATCATACCCTAATTATTAGTCTGGACTTATCCCACCGGGACCGAAACGATCCAATAAAGCCTAACGTGCGTCGCGCGACACCTTTATTATACTGCGAAGATTAACACAATCAGCCTTCATTACCACACAGTGATATAGACGGTCAGTGCAGAAGATAGCATGATATATGGTTCGAAAGCCTCTATGTGCGAAAATTCGTACGGTAACACAATTACATGAAAAAATAATAATAATCATTCATCAAATAAAAATTATATCAAGTGTTCGTACATTGCCACTTTAGAGAACTTCGACTATATATATTTATCTTCGAGACGACGATCACTACATACTCAACACTCTGTTTTGAAGGTCACATTTCCGACTTAACAACATGTATTTATCGAAAGCGTTCAGCGCTTGCGTTCCCGAGCGACAACTATATTTATAGTGAATTTCTCTGAATTTCACAATGAACGAAAGAGCGGAATCCTTAACGTGCTCGCGCGACCTTTTTAGATAAAACTATCGCTTCAACCCGATATAGTGACGCAAAGGAAATGATATAGTCGAAAGGCCTAAGTGCGAAAATCTAAAAAAAATTCATGAAAAATTAAATAATAATAATCACAAAAAAAAATTTAAGTCTTCGAATTTGCACTTAGAAACTTCGGACTATATCTAGTTCCCGATGAGCGTCCACTATATGACGTTACATAACGGTTTGAGATACTTTAAGCTTTAACAAAATGGTACTCGAAAGCGTTCAGCCGCTTTTGCGATTCCCTAGGCGACACTATAATATAGTGACTTTTCGAAGGAACCGAAAACGACCTAACGTGCTCGGCGACACCTTTTTTGGGATAAAACTATCGCTTCAACCCGATATTGTGACGTCAGGAAGGGAACTGATATAAGTGCGAAGCCAAGTGGCGAAAAATCTAAAAATTCATGAAAAAGATAAAATAATATTCACAAAAAAAAATTTTAAGTTTCGGAATTTGCACTTAGAACTTCGATTTATATTAGTTCCGATGAGGCATCACTATATGACGTCATAATCGTTTTGAAGATACTTTAATAACAAAATGGTACTCGAAAGCGTTCAGCCGTTTTTGCGACTTCCGTAAGGCCGACACTATTACTAATAAAAATTGACTTTTCGAAAGGGACCGAAAACGACCCTAACGGCTCGCGGACACCTTTTTACGGAGTAAATATCGCTTTCAACCCGATATAGTGTCGTCAGGAAGGGAACTAATAAGTCGAAGGTCTAAAGGCGAAAATCTAAAAAAATTCATGGAAAAAATAATAATTAATAATTCACAAAAAAAAATTTAAGTTTTCGGAATTATTATAATTTATAACTTATATTATACCGATAAGCGTCACTATATGACGTCATAATCGGTTGAAGATACTTTAAGCTTACCAAAATGGTACTCGAAAGCTTTCAGCCGCTTTTGCGATTCCCGTATGATGGCGACACTATATTATAGTGACTTTTCGAGGGGAACCGAAAAACGACCTAAACGTGCTCGCGCGACACCTTTTTTAGGGATAAACGATCGCTTCAACCCGATATAGTAACCTTCAGGAAGGGAACTGATATAGGTCGAGGCCTAAGTGCGAAAATCTAAAAAAAATTCATGAAAAAAATAATTAATAAATAATTCACAAAAAAAAAATTTAAGTTCGGAAATGTGATTCAAATATCAAACTTTATATTAGTTCCCGATGAGGCGCCACTATATGACGTCATAATCGGTTTGAAGATACTTTAAGCTTAACAAAATGTACTCGAAAAGCGGTCAGCCGCTTTTGCGATTCCCGTAAGCGACACTAATTATAGTGACTTTCGAAGGGAACCGAAAAACGGACACCTAAAGTGCTCGCGCGAACACCGTTTTTTAGGGATAAACTATCGCTTCCACCCGATATAGTGACGTCAGGAAGAGAACTGATATAAAGGCCTAACTGCGAAAATCTAAAAAAATTCTATGAAAAAAATAATATATTAATTCACAAAAAAAATTTAAGTTCGGAATTTGCACTTAGAATTCGACTTATATTAGTCCGATGAGCTCACTATATGACGTATAATCGGTTGAAGATACGTTAAAGCTACAAAAATGGTACTCGGAAAGCCGTTCAGCCGCTTGCGATTTCCCGTAGGCGGACACTATTATATAGTGACTTTCGAAGGAACGAAAAAAAACGATATATTCTAAGTCCTCAGACTGCTCGCGCACACCTTTTTAGGGATAAATAACTCTATTCGCTTCAACCCGATTATTAGTTGACGTCAGGAAGGGGAAACTGATATAGCGAAAAGCTGAGAGAACTCTTATATAGTTGCGATAGATACTAAAAAAATATGAAAAAATAAATAATCAATAATTCACAAATAAAATTTACAAGCGATTCTAAGGTAAATTAGCTCGACTTAGAACTTTCGTACTAATGTTCCTAATATTAGTTCCCGATGCAGGCATCAAATTATATGAAACTCTCCACCAATACACAATCTCCTGTGAAAGCGCTAACTTAAGTCTTTAAAATTTCTTAAGTTGATAGATAACTCAAAAAGCGTTCAGCGCTCTTATTGTGCTTATAATTCTGTAAGGGAGCGACACTTTTATTTATAGTACTTTCGAAGAACGAAAACTCACAGAATACCCTAACGATGACTAACGCGCTCAAGACACCTTTTTTGAAAATAAATAACAAGTCGCTTCCAACCTCTGATATAGTGATATCGTCAGAAGGGAATAATAAAATAAATAAGTCGAAGGCCTAAGTGCTAAAAAATGTAAAAAAATAATTCTCTATATATAGATAAAAAAATAAATAAATAAATTCTACATACAATACATACATACATACGAATTTGCACTTAGAAACTCGACCTATATTAGTTCCCGATGAGGCGTCACTAGATGACGTCATAATTGGTTGGAGATACTTTAAGCTTAACAAAATGGTACTCGAAAGCGTTCAGCCGCTTTTGCGTTCCCGTAAGGCGACACTATATTATAGTGACTTTTCGAAGGGAACCGAAAAAAGACCTTAACGTGCTCGCTCGACACCTTTTTTAGGATAAAAACTATTCGCTTCAAACCGCGATATAGTGACGGCAGAGGGGAACCTATATAGGTCGAAGCCTAAGTGCGAAAATTCATAGAAACACAATTTCATGAAAAAATAATAATAATGAATTACTCACCAATATATACATACAAAATGTAAGCTCGGACTTTTTCTCCAACTGATAAGAACCTTCGACTAGTTACTACTTAGTTCCCGGATGACGTATGCGACTGTCATCCCTACTGTATGGACGTCTATAAATCCGGTTGAGATTACCCTTCTGTATAATAACAAAAATTTGGGCTACTTTCGAAAGTGTCGGTTCAGCCGCTTGCGATTTCCGTAAGGCGACCACTTATATATTACTAGTGACTTTTCTATCTCTGAAGGCGACAACCGAAAACATAAAACGATTCTACATACGTGTTATCGCGTCTACTACCGTTTTCTACGGTATAATTTATACGACATAATACAACCCAGATAGGAGCGTCATGAAGTCACTGATATAGGTCGAGAGAGGCCTAAGGTGCAGAATATTATATAAAAATTCATCGAAAATAATAGAATTCACTATATTCATAGTTTACAAAGAATACATTTTAAGTTTTCGGGAATTGAGCGTGACGGCGTGGGTTGTAGCAGTCGTTAGTCGCCAATTTGAGCGTGGGTTGAGCGTGGGATTCGAGGCAAGACGAATATGTGAGCGCCGTATAGTTTTCGTACCTGCGTGGATTTAAAGTCGCTGGACTTTGTGTCTTCGAGCGTGATATAGATGAGTTCCGATTTCGGTCGAAGAAATCTAGTATGTATTTGAGTCTTTGTTCGTTGACCGTTCGTCGTTGCTTGCATAGAGTATTGAGTATGAGACTAATAAGTGAGAGGATCGAAAGGTCTAAGTGCCAAATTCCGAGAGATAGAATAATTTTGATTGTGAGAGAATCGTTTAGGGAGAGATGAGATGTGAATCAGCACTATTTTAGATTTCACGAGCGCTATACATTGAGAGTATATCAGTTCCAATGACATAGGTCCACTATACATGGGAGTACGGCGCAGGAGTGAACTCAGTTGCATATACCTATACAAGGTGTTTGCGCGATCAATAGTTAGATCGTTGTGTCCGGCTTCGCCTTTCGTGAGAGCAGTCACGGTTAATCCGATAGTGTACGCCTAGCGGAACTCGCACAAAGCGGCGGTCGCCAGCTTCCAAGCAAAGCGTGAAACGCCTTCTCGAAATGCGCGAGCTCTTGACAGCTCTAATATAAAACATCTTCACTCGGATTTATAGTGACGGCCTGATCGGGACTGAATATAAGTCTGATCTAAAGTAGCACATTCCGCGAAAAACATCATTGGACTTAAAAAATTTCTGCTGTAATTATTTTCTCTTAGAGAAATTTTAATTTTAGCACTCTAACCTTCGACTCCTGCTATACTTAGACTTCGAGCTTAGCTCCTTAGACCTTCGACTCCTAACTTTAACCTCGACTTAGCACTTAGACCCTTCGACTTCAGCTCTTAGACTTCGGACTAGCACTTAGACTTCGACTAGCACTTGGACCTTCGAACTTAGCACTTAGACTTCGACTTAGCACTTAGACCCTCGACTTAGCAACCTTAACCTTCGATTTAACTTAGACCTTCGATCATTAGCTCATAGATCTTACGACTAATACTTTTAGACCTTTCGACTTCAGCATTTAGACCGTTCGACTTAACTTAGAACCTCGGACTTTACAGCACTGAGACCTTCGACTTATACTTTTACCCTTCGACTTATACTTAACCTTCGACTTATACTTAGATTTATAATTTAAATACAATTATTACCCCTAAAAAAGAAAAGTTGAAATTACTTTTGATTCTCACTTAAAAGGACATTTATTTGCAAATTACATTTTCTATGAATAAGATTAATTTTATGTGAGTGAGTATAGGTAATTAATAATAACAAATATTAAAAAAAACTCTACTTTATTTATATAAGTTTTTTAAAGCATCGTCTTTAAAGCAGAAATTCGTTACTTGTTATTTTAGTTGTGTTTAAAAAAATTATAAATACGGTTACAAATAAAAACTATCGTAACAAACAAATTTTTAAATTACTTTAATTAGTATTTTAATTCGTATATGGATTTATAAAAAATATTGTATGGTGGCGTATATGAGAACATATATTATCTCTCCAACAGCCTTCTCAAATAATAGTATCGCGATAATCATGATTATCTATAATAGAGATTGATATATCAATGCAAATGTTACTGGGTTCTTGGATCTCGAACTTTTTCTAGCAACTAAATATAGAAGCGCAAGGAACTAAAATATAATAACATCTTGGAACCATAGCTTACTCTCGAAGAATTTCTTCTCTTTCGACGCTGTGGTATCCCCTTCCCATCATTCAATTGACTCCAAAATGTAGCTGGCAATCGCAGATTTATATGGTAAAATCAACGTTTTATATTTACAACGAATGGACTGGATTTTCCTCTAACATCGGTCAAAAATATAATATAAGCTGACTTATAATTTCTCGGAATAATTTGTTGGATATTATCTTTTTGTGTTACAGGAATGCAGCAATATCGGTTGAAACACCTCTAATGAATGCTTCATCTACCAATATTTATCAAATTAATTCCACCCCATCTTCGAAAGAGCGAGTGTTATTCAAAAGTATATATAAATTTGCAAGTGAAAAAAGACGTGCACGACCGAAAATACAACGACCTTTTTCTAGATTCGAGAGAGGCGCTACAATATCATCACACCCCAAGACGTCGTCAAAGTCGTCTTATAATTCTACGCAAATATTATAAAAACGGTCTTCGTTTCATCAATCTTCTACCATTTCCGCCGTAATCACCTACATTTTTGAGAAAGAACGAATCACGCGCCCGTTCAGTTTGATTTCTAAGTAAGTTAGATTCGGAAAGGCTTCTACCTATATATTTTATTATTCAATGAACCGCAATTTCGATATGACACAAATTTCTGGTGTAATTCATCGTATGCCAATTCAAGCTACGCACATTTGTGAAAGCGGAATTTGGAGACGATATAGGCTATCGACGCTTCGTTTCATTTGAAGTATTAGCGTAAAATTGCAAACGTTTTCGTAAATTCAATTACCAATGAACCCATCGATCTTCTAATATCCTCGCAATCGTTCTAAAATTTGGTATCCAAAGAAGCTTAATTATTTTCTATTTCAATCTCTTTTGTGGCCACGATATATCGCAATGAATATTGCACGTTTGTTCAATGCCTGAGTAAGTCCCGCGCCTAAAGATCGACATGATCGCGTGAATCCCTTTGCACGCGAGACAGAATGGTATTTTCATTTCGTTTCTTTCAAGTTCTTTAGTAAGAAATTTAAAAAAATTAGTGCTTAACATTCTATATAACGAATTCCACTGTCTTAACTCCGCTTCTTCTTCTTCCCCCAATAATAAGTTTAGGTGATTTTCGACTTGCGCCGCTGGAGCTTGACTAATTACCCATTCAATTATCCTTCTGTTTTCAATTTCAACGGCCAAGACTAAATTATCAAGGTTTTGACTAGTACAATCATAGCATTTACGAAATGCGTTAGCATACATAATATAAGCGTAGCTAGGAAATATTTCTTCCTCGGCCGAGAAACTTAAAATCAATTCTAACGTTTTCACCCCAGTTTTTGCAACCAATAGGCTTACACGATGGCTGCTAAAGACGGTAAGGGGATGTTTATGGTTTAAACGAACTCCGATTTTTTGCAATTTAAATAACGATGAAATTTCCATGACTTCTTCGATGTTGTTATGATCCACAATTAGGGTAGTCAATTTCTTTAAAGAGGGAATAAGAAGATCCCGCAATTTACTAGAAAAATCAATTTCTACAACTGTTCCCGACGCCTTTAAAGAATCAATATCCGATTTGCTATAGAAAGTATCGTCGGCTGACTTGCTCAAAACAAGAAGGCCTTTTAGATCCATAAAGTTGTCAAACAGGTCCTGTTCTAACACCCTTTCGCCGCATTTACATATCAGTTTTATTTCTATTAGATTTGGAAATAAGATGGAAATATTTTTCACCATTTCGAGGACTTCGTCGAAGGTGAGAGGGTTAATACCAGTATTAACAATTTCTAGCTTCTCGATACGAACTAACGGTTGACGTCGTTCTTCTTTCATTAAGTCCGTTAATTTTATAAAGGTTTCATATTGGTCAAATGAAAAAATGAAAGAATTTAGGCGTTCGTATTCGGTACTCATCGTCCTAATAACTTTGGTCGTTTTAGCAGCCGCGGAAACACCATCGGCCCGACCTTCCGTGGCGACCATATATTTAGTCAACGTCAGGGCTATAGCTTCGGTCGCTCTGTAAGGAGTTTCCGTCACGATTTTAAGAAAGTCTAGATAGATCGCCGAGGTTTTTTCGCTCTATCTCTCCGATTCGAATAGAAAAGGCAGGTTGAATTTATAACTCCTTACGTCCTACTGTAGTTATATTTCTCAAATGAAATTATTCATATATAATCAAATCGCAGTAATCAATTGGAATTGTATCGAATCCGAAAACTCGGCGCGTTTGAAAGTCGTATGTTTCGAAAATACCTTCGTTCATAGTAATGTCTATGCTCTTTTTTATCATGTTCTTCCAATTTGATTGATTTTTACGGTATAATCTCGATCGTATAAAGCGTTAGGATTAAGTCTTTAGGACACGGTATCATTCTTCACCGTCCCGACGGTCCTCATTACAAATACTATATAACTCTCGTATGACATCATATTCTTTCTGACTTCTCATTGCTACTGGTATTTTTTATGTAACCGGGTGAGACTCGAGCATTTACGCGTAACCTACGCTTGTCACCCATATGATAAAAAAATATAATATATTTCAACTCCCTTTATAGCGAAATTACAAATTACTGGAATGAACTAAGTATATTTTGCTTTTTTGAAAACTAATAAAAAATTTAATTAATTTTCTTTTAACGACCAGTCGAGCCGCTATACGAAATTGACTCTTTTCAACATACGAAAAGAGTCATTTTCCACTTAACTAAAATCTACGCTATGAGATTGAACTCGTCTCGCGGAGGCTCAAAATATGAAGCCAACTAGCCCATATGCCGATTTATATTCAATGGTCGTTATCGTGGTTGGCTGTGTCTTATTCTGTAGACGTGTTTGGTCCCTCCCGAACAAAACAGACGGTTTTCATAGTTTCAAAGTAGACGATATTGGCAAACATTAAAATTAAGGATAAAGAATACACAACCTCTTCCTTTTAAAACACATTTAATTATTTTTTGTAATATTATTCATATTACTAATTATTAATTTATACTTTATATTATATATTATTATTATTATTATTATTATTATTATTATTATTATTATTAATATATTATTATTAGTATTATTATTATTAGTCATTTATGGTATTAGTTAACCTATATATAAATATTAAATAGATATATTTTCATTATTTTATAATATTAAATATAAATCATTAAATTTTTTAATATCTATTCTTTTTGTGTTGATGTTGTTTTAGTTGTTGATAAGGTTTGCTCTACAACGAGGGGCTACAAATAGGCTTAAATTTTTGATATGTCGCTACACGGATAATCTTATAGCGTGAGTAAACGAACTTCCAGAAGTTGAAAGAATAATTATAGGTCGCTTATATTTTACAGCGCTCTCACCAACCTAAATTAGCGGTTACGACCCCTCCTCGCCGAGCTAAGTTTGAATTCTTCCAGTAATAGGCGAACTTCTTAGTCTTCTTGCGCTCAGCGGTGTTCCCGCCCGCTAACAACGATGCTCAATTCCGTCTTTTTTCCGAAGACTACAGAACTATTACTCTCCAAAAATGTTACGTAACATAGACTTTATCGTAGTGAAATTAGAAATTATCCTTCTTTCGGGTGTCCGCGTGAACACACGTTGGTGAAGGTTCGGCTCTATTTTTTACCTGCATGAAGAATGGAGTTTAATTTTTTAGGAGTTTGTCACATACCAGGACTTCAACTATTTCTATCTGACATAGGAGAGCACTTTATGAAATAATTTATTTATTAATTCTTGGGGGGTCTTTATCGTAATTGCCTCAGCACGCGTACTTTATTGACAACTCTTACAGAAAGTATTTTCGAAAGTTACCCTCGGCAAAAAGGAGAAATAAATAATAACTTGATTTTCGAACCATCCCGAATAATCCGCACTAAAGAAGGACGGACAAAGCTGAATCCCGTCACCGCACATTGCAACAGATCCGCAAAAACGGTTCCGGAAAACATCGATTCATACGTGGTGGACGATAGACTGCCGACTCGCTCCACGGCAAGGTGGCGGACGACTACGTCTCATTCGAGGCTTCTCTGTATTCCGGCGACGACGGGTTGACGACCACGCGCAAATTTCACTTAAAGGGAAGGCAAAGCATCGATGACTTCGTCAGTCTTATAACTCGAATAAGAGAATTCAAATCGGATTTCGCTAATTTTCAAGCGATTATGAAATATTCATTAAATACTCTGGCTAACTATTACTTAATCACGAGAAGATCGGACGGAGTGATCGCCGCGAGTGGCCGAAAACATATTTTGTTAACCGATGAAGACGGCGAAGAAGCATACATAATAGAGTTTTTGAGGTCGGCTGTCGAAATGAACAAATTCCGACAGTTCTTGAAAGGAAATTTAAATCAGGCATTCCTAAACCCGGACATAATCGCTTTCGAAGACCTCGTGTTCGTTTTGAGAAACAGGGAGTACCAAAGAAATGAAATGAGGAGAATGGTCATGGAGACGGTCGAGCGGATGAAAGACGACGCTGTGACGACGCCAGTGAACATAAATCTCTCGATTAAAAATTTTAAAGAGAGAAAACAATTCTTCTACCCGGATGCGATCGACTCGGCCGCCGCGTGAGATTTTCATTCATTCAGCATCGGGATACCTCGGAGAACGGAAGACAACTAGAAGTGCTATTCCGGAAGATCTCGCGAAGGGTAGTAATGCGCGGCCCAGGCTACCAGGCAGGCAGCCAGATCGCGACAAATCCGTATTTCGTTTAAGTAATACTTTTTTTTCTATTATATTAAAATATTTATCGTTGTTAATTTTATGGATAATTTGTTAAACATTTGTTCAATAATAAACTGTCTAAAATATGGGAAAATAAATATTTTTTTCCTTCATCTTAAAATTCTCTCACGCATCGTTAAATTTTAATTTAACAAAAAAAAATTCACTGGCTGACCGAGAATGGAAATATTTCTAAACTCTATCAAAACGGCTAATAGAATAAACGATTCTTTGTTTAATCGAAGCAGTTACGAAAATAGTTATTATAGAAATAACGTTAAGGAAAACGCCCGATCTCGCAATCCCCGTAAGCCTCAGCGTTTAACAGCCAGAAAGAATAGCTAATTCGTCTGAGAGGTATCTTTGGGCCCATAGCGTAAAAAGGATCTGTCATTTTATGCTCCAGGGGTATAATCCTCGAAGCCCGTGCCATATTGTGCACCAACGGTGGGTCTTCTCCTCTCGTACAGTTTCCTACGAAACAATATGGTCGGAGGCCGGACGAGAAAAAAGCGACGACTCGCGAGGCAGAAGCTAAGAAGGAGTGAACGGCCTCGTCTGGATAATTTTTTATTCTCAGATATTCATTTTAATTTATTCGTTTCCAGGAATTGAGCGGCAAAACTTGAATCGCGGAATCCGGTGCGTTTCTTATTGGTTTGAAGATGGTATAATAAGGTTGCGATCGGTGGGATAATCTCCCCATTCTACATATTCCAGGCTCGGAACTTTGTTGGATATCTCAGTAAAGTTCAGTTTTATTTACGAGTTCAGGGGCTATCCCATCACCCGCCCGCCATTAATGTGCGTGTGGTCGGTGTACTGACTGGCGGGGAGGGGTTGACGTGGTTCGCGATGCGGATGCTAGACAGGTCATGAGAAGTCAGACTTATCGCTGGCTGGAAGAGAAGTATACGGGAGCTACGAGAGTGAAGATGAAATAACAAAGGCACGTCACTGCTCGATTGATCAGTTGGTTTGCAGTAGGGCAAAGTTTTTGTCCCAACCCCGACTGTTCGAGTTGATTGCTTGAACAGCAGGCAATGCCGGACTGTGCCTGGCCGTTGGCGCCCAACTGGTCGATACTCCTTCCGCCTTATGGAAGGATTAGAAGAATGGACAAATATACTACCTACCCTCCAACCGCAATGACGCCGTACACCGTCACCGCAGTCACAGCCAATTCTTCTTCTACATCGACGGACCTATTCAGGTGTGGGTGGTCAGGCGAGGGAAACGGGTGGTGCTTGTGTCTTCGAAATGTTGAGGGCGTAGAACCCAGTTTAAACGGGAAGACTGCTATTCTCATCTAGTCGAGGAAAACGAGAATGAGCAGTCGACGTCTGGAATGCTTCAGAATTTTTTCAAAACTCGTCTTCCTACCACATTCCCTCAATTGAACCAGTCAGGCTCTCTCAAGACATTTATTTAGCAACGTTGAGAAAATTAGCGCCTAATTTATAATTTCGACCGTTCTCTTAAACCCTCTAGAGGATCGTCCTAATACACGCGCTATTCTCTTTGTAGTTCAGCTCGACCGTGGCTTAATATAAAAAATTCTAAACACTATTTTTCTTCAACCCTGTATTATTCAGGTAGCATTGTCTCAAAAAGCTCTCGACAAAGCATGTTGACGTGAATAAGTTATGATGCCCTGGGGGGCGGGCATCTCGCCCCTCCAATTCTTTTTGCCTGTCGAAATGTGGGCTTGTTTGATTAAGGGTCCTCGGCGGCTGGTACCACACCCATAACTATTTCCGCAACACTAGCGATATGGGGTGAAATCATTCTCGAGAGGCGCGTTCAGCCATAAAGATCAGATTTTTCGCGATCGGAACACGCCATAGTTTCTTATTCGTATTATCGAAAGAAGTGTTCAGCGATTGACGATACCCACCCGTTACATTTAGATAAAGAGACAGAACCGTCGCCCGCCGCGACCGTCGTCCCATAGCACATCCATCTTGCCACTTCCGTACTCCGGCGCAGTCCTGCTAAATGCCTCAGAATACGGGTGCGCCACCAGCACCCGCAGCGGTCCTCGCCTTTGCCCCCCTCACCAAGCCGGCTGAGGCAAGAAACAACACAGACACAAACCCACTAGCAACAACCACGACACCCAGCACCCTATGACAGTACGCGCGCCTAGCCGGCGCCGGCGTTATAAGAACCGCTAATGCACGACTGGCGCCTCAGGAATTAACCCACGTGGAAGTTCGGAATATTCTTGCTATTACACTGCTCAATTCGAAAAGGTACTACAGTTGCCGCATACAGTTGGCTTGGCCTCTCGACCGACTGTAGCCACTGTATTTGTAGAAGCAACTCCGTTTTCCGCCTCCTCACTCTCAATCAGACCGGCAATTATTTTCTCGATTGAGTTGCGAGCAAAGCCGGTCGTTCTTCTTTAACGTAATGACGGTTTTACAACTGACTCACATTTTCGCGCTTTATTTCTTCGACTGCGCCACAATTCGTTACGTACCACTCCGTCGCCCGAGCATATTATCAAAGCAAATGGTTTTCAGACGCTACCGTTTATAAAAAATTTTAACCAGTATCGAAACAGGGAAAAATTACGAAGACAAGCTGTCCTTAGAACCTCATATATTGAGTTTAGACTATCTATATGTATCCTGATATACAACGTAATTTCTGCACACGACCGTCCGATATACTTACGAGAAAGACTCAGCGAATTTACGAAACTCAGTGCTGGAAAGTTGCTTCGCGACATTTGGACCATAAATAAAATTTGGATCACATACTAGTTAAAGCACAACGCACGTATCTGTCTCAATGGTATATATATAATATAAAGCCGCGACCGTTGTTGCGATCACGAATTCGTCGTGATGAAAGCGATTAATGTTTTACGTCGATAATTTCGAGGAAATCGTGCTGCGTAAAAACGCTTCCTTTTCGAGACTTTTGCGTCAACGACCATTTATTCAACGCCCAACCCCCCGCCCCAAAAAAAGGGGTTATAACTTTAATCCTTAAAAAGGCTGCGTCTTGTTGAAATTCCGCAAACGCACCCCGGCTGCTGCTGATCCTCCCTGTGTCGGAGGGATAAAGCATCCGGGCTTGTCCTTTTATTACATCTAAGGTAGGAGGATTAATCAAGAATGAATAGTAGTGTATACTTTAGTCATGATACCGACAGGGGTTGCAAAAGCAGGGATGTTCTTTAAAAGCCACCATAGATCCACTGGGCCGTGTGGCGTAACTAATATGGTTTGCATTTAATTTTATCCTTGACTCCTCGAATTCTAAGATGTCGCGAAAACCGTACCTTTCCACCGACCAATGGCATAGAAGAATCTCCCGGAGAAGAAGAATCGACTCGTGCAGACGCGACGGAGCTCTCAGCTGCAAGACGATGACGACTACTTCTTCCTTCTTCACTACTGGTGTTCAGTTCTATCTAATTTCCCGAAATATGATTTTACGATAGATTAACCGTCAGTAAATTTTCTATAATTTCTTAATAAATATATTCTATTTTGATCTGACATCCATCGCTGTTTCCTGCTTTGATCGTATTAGAACCCGTATTCGGTTCGTCAATTTTTCTTTATAATACTTTTATAATAAAATCGTTTATTTCATTATATAAAAATGTAAAAATCAAAAACTTAATTTTTCGAATATCCAGTTTATTACACACAAAATAAATTTTTACGACTACTATGTAAAATATGAAAGTATACATTTATGAATGTAAAAATCAAAAACTCAATTTTTTCGCAATCTCCGTTCATTAGTAACCACAAAAAATATACTTAAACAATCCTCATACTGTAAAAGCGTACAAGACGGCTACTACGCTGACGCCCTATTAATTCATATTATGTCATATATTATATGATATAGAGCGAATACTTATATATAAAATATATATATATAATATATACTATATAATATATATATTAACAATAATCATAATAACAAAACCTAAAATTAATCAATCACTCAACGTTTAATACCGAGAAAAGATAGAACTATTTTCTCTTATACACATCGAGAAATGCCGGTTATTTGGCATCGTAGATCTTGTTTTCTAATCTCCTTGATGCGACTAATCTCGTTTTTGATATCTAACACTAAGCGTTCTTTGAAGAGCCGTTTTCGTTTGATTGCGTAGACGAGGTCTTCGTATTTCCAATAATCGCGAGTATCGCGCAAGCGATCGATGATATCCCTCATAATACCCCTCACGTACCAACTGAAGATTCCTTTCGTAAAGCCATCGATCTTTCTATTTTCGGTTTTTTCATCGGTTCTAAAAATTTGGGTTTCGGGATCGTTCTCGCCTTGACGAATCCTAAATTCGATATAGGTTTCCTTGAGTATCTTGGTGGTTAATCGGATTCTTTCTTCGAACAATTCGAGTTCTTTAAAAAAGGAATATAAACGAGGATGTAAATCCAAAAAACCTCTTATCGCCCTATGTCCTTTAATTTCAAAACCGATTCCTTCGCCGATGAACCTTCCTCTTTCGTCGAGATATTCGACTTTGAGTTTAATCAGATCTAGCCCAAAACTACCCACCGCGTTCGTCTCGAACTCGGCTGCTATAACCTTCATATCGCCCTCTTTAGGAGGATCACAAAGGTAGTACGACTTGCTGTGGGCGTACATTTGTTGTACGTAATTGAGGTACATCGAGCACAATACTTTTTTCAAAGTATCTATATTTAAAATAAAGGAAAAGGAAGAATCGTCGAAATATTGAAGACGGAATGCGCAAATTTCGGTATCGAAAATGAGATGGTAATCTTCGTGGAAGTCGAAAGGGATATTCTCCAATCGCATGAGTCTCATTTGAAACGGCGGCTCTTCCATAGTATAGGTTAAATAAAGAACGTACCTTTTTTTTGTATTTTTATAAGATAACACTTAGACCGCGAATGCGGCTATAAAAGCACCGGCTCAAAATCGTCTAAATATAAGTTACCGGTTATAATAAAGTTAAGGTTTAAAACATCTTTTTTTAGGAAAAGTTTATTTATTATTTATTTAATTTTCTTATATTATTATTAATTACTATAATACTTATTATTATCATTATCTATATTTATATCTATTTATAAAATGAAAAAATAAATACAACCCGTTCCTTATCCATCCCGGTCGACATCACCGCTCGAATAAAACTTTTGCGATTTTTTTACGTCCAGGCTCAGAAGATGCCGATCCGAGACGACGATTTCGACCTCGCGGCGATAGTGCGTCTCGTAGTCTTCGATCAGTTTTGCGAGAGGAAGATTGGCGGCCTCGTCGTCGTCGGCGTCTTCGTCGTCGGCGGTGTTCGCTAGCAGTTGATCGAAATCGAAAGCCGATTTTAGAACGGGAAGGCGTACGCTCGGAAACCCTTTCGAGGAATATTTGAACACCTTACTGGTTTTGCCGACGATGATATCACCCATTGTTTCAAAGGTTGACAGTTCGACCTCTACGCATTGTCTCTGTCGAGGAGTCTCCTGAGTAAAGTGTAAATTATTTCGTTTCGGTTCGGGGGCACACTTACGAGCGTATTACCGAAACTTATTAAATCGTCTCATTCCAACGACCGCACGCCGAAGCTTGCCCGCACCCACATCGTAATTCTTTATGCTAAATTAACATTTTAATTATTTAATTTATATATTATAATTATTATTTAATATATATTATTAAATATTATATATTATATATATATATCATTTTTAAATCTATTATGATATCGCTATTATTCAATACCCGCGAAATTAATACTTAGGTGGCCGCAAAAAAACGCTGTCGATATATTTCGTCCGGAAAGCGACTTAATTTTAAAAGAATATATTCATTTCAAGTATTACCAGAGAAATCGATAAAAAAATTATACATACAAAGGCCGTATGTTGAAAAAATACAGATGGGACTAAATCTCGGAGCAATATTAGACGTCGAAAACTACCAGAGCAGCGAGCGTAGGTAATATCGCTACTTGTTTAAAAGTCAGATACTTTCCGTACTGCGCGTGAGAAGTGCGCGAGGTAGATTCTTCGTGAAATTATTTTATTTTAGCGTCGAACCTAGACCCGGATCCGACTATGTCTGGGCAGCGCAAATATTCAGGATTATTTAAGGCTGGGTAGTGCATATGTGTTAGAACAAGGTAGCAAAATGACGGCCCGTTCACTGCTATCTGAATCGACGGTGTAGCGGTCCCGAAAATGGACGCATTACGTGGCTCGAGGAGGTGCGACGACAACGTAACGCAAGTCTTCGTTCGCAGTTTTGCCTGCATTAGACCGCCGCGCGGGGTAAGTCCTCGTCGATCGATCCTCGTCAGATTTTTTCTCCGATATTATAATCAATTTCAAGGAGTGTCGAATTATAACATTGGTTCGTCGGCTTAGCGAAAAATGAATCCCCTTCGAACACATCTATATCAGACTGAAGTTACTGTTATAGATCAGCAGCGAGAGAAGATGCTAAGAACGGGCGAGTTTTCTTCTTGTTCGACCCGACCCCGTGGAATGTTAGACCCGCCGCGGTTAGTCTTGACTGGATGTCTTGACTCATATCCAAATGAAAAGAGGAGGAATTAATAATAAATATGTCCGAGCTGCCTTTCGGCCTCTATTCCCAAGCGCAGATTTTCCAAGAGCCGAACCATAGTAAGTTATTCTTCATCTCGGCATGTTTCTCAAAACTCGTTCTCTCTGCTGAATTGAACTTCCAGTCTTTCCTACAAACGTGCGAATCTATTTGACCTGCGTAAGTTACCCAGCCTTACGGTGGTGGAGAACGGAGTGAGGAGGAGGAAGATTATCGGCTTCCGCAGATTCACGGCGTGCGGGTACGTCTCCATCCGTGTCTCGTTGATGTGTTGTTGTCGTTCCCTTTTCAAAATCTCCCATTGACATTCTGCATAGAGACAGATATGAAAGTCCTCGTCGGGATGAATAATCTCTTCCGCGTTGAATTTTTAAAAAGATAAGGCAACTGATTTTAAATAGTTTAGACAGGTTAGAACCGTTCACACTGTCCGCCATGTATATTTTGTCAACACACCGTGAAAACTATAAACACAGTTAATAGTCCGGCACGCAGTGAATGCGAAAAAAAAATGAGTAACGGGGAATTGATATTTTTTCGCGTTATAGCCTGGAATAAAAGCGGTTTCTATAGTTATCTTATCTCCCTGCAGAACGGATACTGTATGGCTCGCGTCTCCTCTCTCACCTACTACCCTCCGATATTTCCGCACTTATATTTCGATAACGCCGCGGCGTGCTCTAATCTGCGCATCTAACAGAGAAAACTAATAGTCTTCGCGAATAATTTGACAGAGGATAAACAATGAATTAAATCAAATTGTTATTGAAGTTTATTTACTGAATTAGGAGATTGAATTTTAATGATAAATGATTGTAATATTCTTCTCAAAGATCGCTCGGTTCATCTACATCGTATACTTCTCGGAAGGAGGCTTTGTGCCCAGCGAAACGACGTCGCAAGATTCTAACTCATATTTAAAAGCAGATCGTAACAGAATAAGAAACATCTGAACGTCTCGGACACCTTTAACGAAAGCTCTTACAAATTTTTCTTCAGGCGAATTCATGGCAGCGAGAGATTGAACGAAACGAAAGGACCGATTCAGACATGCAACGTTGACGCGTATCTTTACGATGGCTGCGTCATAATTTATATTTATTTTTTACAATAGAGTATTTGTTTTCTCTACAAATTATTTGTTAATTAAATAACATAATATTCACTATTCCGAATTTAAGATTAAAAAAAACAAATGACTCTATATTTCTATTTATGTGACCAAGAGCAAAGGTACTTATAATATATGTTATACTAATTGTATTCTTTAAATATATGACCTGCGACATGTGTTTTATAAAATATATTGCAATCAGGGACAGTAATATCAATTGACAACGCTAAAAAAAATAATTATACTAAAAACTGAATAAATATGTATAGAATATAAAAAAAAATAAAAAAATTGCCCTGTAAAATTATGCAAATTGTAGACTGGGTCAGCGGCAAAGATAACCCCCCCTACTAATTAAACAGGTCCGGTGATACCCAAATACATACGTGCAAAATCTATGGCGGAGTATTAAATCACAAGTGTAGTGAAATCTCTGAAGAATTACGGCTCGTAAAATTTGCTATGATTTAATAAATAAATAAAAAATTAAAAAATAAAAAATAAGACAAAATAAAGAATTAATAAGAAATAAAAAATAAAAAAATAATAAAAAAATACAAATATATAAAATTATAAAGAATATCAGGTAGAAAATAACAATTTTCTTACATTAATACAAGAATGTTATTTTAATACATAAGAAATCCATACATTCATTATAAAACAGGGTTATGCTTAAAAATAAATCGTGTGATTAATCTAATAAAGTAGATAAAGAATTCACCAAAAAATGAAATGTTTTGGAGTATTCGGAATATGGGTTTGCCAAATCTTTTAGAAAATGTTAAATATAAGAATAAGAAACACTGGATTTGAAGTATATATAATAATATATTGTTAAACCAGATGATAATGAATCTCATTGAGTATAGGAAAAATAGATGTATTCCTAATTCACTAAAATAGCTGACGGTATATCATCGAATTAGAATTCACTATCTCGATCTAGAGTATATTACCACCCCGTATCTTACAAAAAACAATACTATGTTTCTAAACGATATTTCCACTACGATAATAATGGGGTTTCACGACACAAATCATCAGGCTCTAACCAACGTCTAACAATAAAATTTTTTAAATAAGTTGTATGATTAGGATTTCGATGTAGTGTCATTTGAGAAAATAACCGAAATTTAGAAAGACCAAAAATACAATAATGTATACAAGAATTTAATACTAAGCTATGGCATTTATCAGACATATGCCCATGCAACACACACCCTTTTCAAAAGAAAGGGTAAAAAAAAAAAAAAGTGATATGAAAAAGACCCTATCAAAGTATTCGCAAAAGATCTAGAACAGTATTCAAAAGCCAGAAAAAATACGACGATCTATCTTCCATGTCTCGAAGGACATTCGCGGACATATCGCTTAACAAGGTACTACTAAAATGCGCCATTTCAATTCCACCAAATTTCTGAAAACAGGTTCATTTTTTTCATGATCGTCTACTATCATTCGGCTACTACCATCACCACTTCTTTGGAAATACGAATCTTCAA
>JABUQX010112037.1:30000-34680 GCA_015478945.1 Trachelipus rathkii | reverse complement strand
CGGTGTGCCCACCGTTCAGTTCTATAGTATATAACCAAGAAAACAAAAGAAAATCAAGAATAACAATATTCAGTTTTAATGCAATCTTTGTGCACATTATGTGAGTTATGTATATTCATATACGCACATCTATACACATGTGTATTACACATACACTTGTTTGGTATTGTTCGGGTGTTGAAAATTTTTTATGACGAAGAAGAAAAACATTTTTTTGTGTATCTCTGGTTTACATATCTGTGAAATTCTCTTTTATATTTGTGCGTCTAATTCAAGATTTATATTCACACATCATGAATACTGTTACACACTTCCCTCAAAAAATTAATTTTAATGGCGTGACATAAGCGGCTTCGGAGAGGCCAAGAGAGGTTACTTGCAAAGATAGCCCCTCATCTCTCTCCCAGCAATCACCAATTGGGAGTTGATGGACTCCGGTGATGAGGGTGATGACGTCACTAAATTGCCGGCCTTTTTTGAAGCTCAGTGTTCTTTCTTCATTATTTTCTGCAACCTTCTCGGCCTTTTCTCTAATTTGCACTTTGTCGAACACCCTCTCTTCTTTTGTTGAACACCACCTCTCTTCTTTCTTTGTTGAACATCACCTCTCTTCTTTTGTTGAACAACACCTCTCTTCTATTGTTGAACAACACCTCTCTTCTTTCTTTGTTGAATACCACCTCTCTTCTTTTGCTGAACTCAACCTCTCGTCTTTCTTTCTTGAACACCACCTCTCTTCTTTTGTCGAACACCACATCCCTTCTTTTGTTAAATACCACCTCTCATCTTTTGTTGAACACCAGATCTCTTCTTTTGCTGAACACCACCTCTCTTCTTTCTTTCTTGAACACCACCTCTCATCTTTTGTTGAACACCAGATCACTTCTTTTGTTGAACACCACCTCTCTTCTTTTGTTGAACACCACCTCTCTTCTTTTGTTAAACACCACCTCTCTTCTTTCTTTCTTGAACACCACCTCTCATCTTTTGTTGAACACCAGATCACTTCTTTCGTCGAACACCACCTCTCTTCTTTAGTTAATCACCACCTCTCTTCTTTTGTTGAACACCACCTCTCTTCTTTTGTTGAACACCACCTCTCTTCTTTCATTGAACACCACCTCCCTTCTTTTATTGAACACCACCTCTCATCTTTTGTTGAACACCACCTCTCTTCTTTTGCTGAACACCAACAATCTTCTTTTGTTGAACACCACCTCTCTTCTTTTGCTGAACTCTACTTCACTTCTTTTGTTGAACACCACTTCTCTTTTTATTGTTGAACACCACCTCTCTTCTTCCAGAACTCATCTCTTGTTCTTAACTGAAAAACAGGTGCTTGAGTGCTCTGATACAAAACCATACTCTGTTCCCTTCTACTGCCTCTATCTTCAATTTTAAGTCAAATGCGGATGTTGCGCATATGAGTAGTTATGGAGGGGTTTTGGTTAGTATCTTATAACAAATTTATCCCTCCCTTATAGGGAGATTAGAGAGTTCGTATCTCTTTGAAACTTGGTACCCCCACTTTCGAAGACGTAACTTCGTCTACAACGGGGTTACGTATCCCTAGCTCGTCCATTGGGTTTGCAGAACCCCCTTAAAGCTTGTTTTTCATTCCCTTTTAGGGGGTGTTAGAGAGTTTGTATCTCTTGAAACTTGGTCACCCAGCTTTTGATGACGTAATCTCGTCTACGACGAGGTTACGTATCCCTTGCTCGTTCGTAGGGGTTGTAGCCCCCTTAAGGTTGTTATTTTCATCCCCCTTTTAGGGGGTGTTAGAGAGTTTGTATCTCCCTGAAACTTGGTACCCCGGCTTTTGCATTTTAATATTAATTTTGATCTTTCAAACATGGCGCTTGGGCCTAGCCCCCTTCGCGCCACAGCGTCGGTTATGTATATATATATATATATATAGAAAGATATTTAGATTATATATATATATATATATATATATATATATATATATATATATATATATATATATATATATATATATATATATATATATATATATATATATTTATTTATTTTTATATATATATAATATATATATATATATATATATATAAGGGGTGCTGAGCCTTAAAACTTTCAAGTTTCAAAGGGACACGAACTCTCTAACCTCGCTAAAAGGGAGGGATAAATTTATTATTAGACACTAACCAAAACCGCTCCATAACTACTCATATTTACTCAACGATGTAATTCGTTCTCGTTCTTTATATTTATAGTCTTCTGAATTTTCTACCCTATGGTTTAAGCTCTCATGTCAGTCTACAACTAAATTCATCTGATTTTCTATTTATCACCTAACTCTACTGAATATCATATATTCTTTGACTACCTGAACTCCAAAATAGAACACGTTATCTCATCACCTTTCTCAGAAATCATCTTTTTGTGTGATTTAAAGGTTTGTCAAAGCCAATGGCCTATCTCTAGTACTCACAATTCAGCTGGTTAATTTGCCTACGATTATTATATCTAGAATGATCTTGAGAAGTTTGTCCAGCTTCCTACTCGTATTCTTGCACGTCTTAGAGATAAACCCAGCATTCTAGATATTTATTTGACTTCCATATTCTGTTAAACTCTTTCCACCTCTAGATCTTTCCGATCCTTCATTTTTTCTGCATCCTCTTCAATCTCTTCAAATCTTCCGCAGGAAAGACCTCCGTCAACGGCGGGGAAACATTTTCGAAACTTCAATGCTACAAATTGATCATACTTGCAGTCGTACTACTTTGATTTCTCATTGAATGATTACTGTTTCCGTGGGAGGAGTCCCTCGGAATATGCAGAACTCAAAACAGAGATGATTCTCTCTGGTATGGAGGAATACATTCCATATTCTTTCCCTTCAGCTAAAACTAACAAACCTTGGTTTAACTCTGTTTGTTCTCGTGCTATTCGCCACAGGGGGCGCTGCCTTCAGGAATTAAAGTCATCTTCATAATGCAGAAACTCATGTTCTTTATATTTCATCCATGAATCGTGCAAAATCCATTCTTCGTTACATTAAAAAACACTTTTCTCCGTAGATAATGCAATAATCTTTCAGGTTCCTCTTTCTCACGTTCTTTCTGACATTTTGCAAAGAATGTCAACTCTAACTTTGTTTCATCCTTTTTCCTTCCTCTAGTATTTTCAGGCTGCATAACTGCCATCTTACCTTCTGCTAAAGTTCTTCGCTTGAACTTTTGCTACTAACTCTCTCCTGAAGATTTCGGACCTCCTCCTCCTCCTCCCTCCTCCTCCACTTACTCACTCCCCTACTCCTCCTCCTCCCTCCTCCTCTCCTCCTCCTCCTCCTCCCTCTTCCACCACCTCCTCCTCCACCATCCCTTCAACTTATTTATTCCTAGCATCGTTCTTTCTCAAGCTTTCAAATCTATCCTCAACAGGAAGATTTCCAATCATATTAATTCTTATTCTAATTTCTGATCGTCAGAAAGGCTTTCGTAAGTAACGCTCTACTGATGATCTTCCTTTCCTGTTCTCTGATTCTTGGTGCACCGCCTTTCAGAATTTCGGTGAATCTTTTGCTGTAGTTCTAGACATATCCAAAGCATTCGATAGAGTCTGGCACAAAGATTTCATTTCTAAACTTCCCTCTTACGATATTTATCCTTTTGTTTTTCTTTCCGATCGTTCTTTGGCAGCTGTTGTAGAAGGTCACTGTTCATCCTTTAAATCTATTAATAGTCATCTTCCTCTTGTTCCTCAAGGATCTTTCCTATCCCCAAAATAACTCTCTCTCTCTCTCTCTCTCTCTCTCTCTCTCTCTCTCTCTCTCTCTCTCTCTCTCTCTCTCTCTCTCTCTCTCTCTCTCTCTCTCTCTCTCTCTCACTCACTTTGTCTTCAATCCATTCCTATGCCGATTTCTCCATCCTTCATAACTCCTTCCAATTTAGGAGTCGAGTCACGACAGGATGGTTGCCTTGGAACAGCTGACTTTTGATCTTTCTTGTATCTCTAATTGGGGCAAAGGAAACATGGTCGTTTTCAATGCCTCAAAAACACAGTTTCTTCATCTATCTACGTTACATAATCTTCCACACAACTATAATATGTTATTAACAAAAAACACAACTCAAGCCTTCCTCCTCTGTTCTTAACAATCTTGGCGTTTCATTCTCTCGTGACCTTAATTATAAGAATCACATTACTTCTATTTCTTAGCAAGCTTCAAAGATCTTGGGTATTCTGAGGCTCCTTCAGAACATATTATCACTACCCAAGTTGTTTGCTATGTATAGGGGCGTTGTTCTCCCTTGTAAGAAAGCTTCAAAGAGCTTGGGTATTCTGAGGCTCCTTCAGAGCTTATTCTCACTACCCAAGTTGCTTGCTATGTATAGGGGCGTTTTTCTCCCTTGTATGCAGATACATCACATATCTGGGGGGTAGTTACACACACGCCGTTCGCCTTGATAAGGTGCAGTATAGATCTTTTCGACTTGCTAACTCTCCTACTCTCACCAACTCTCTCTCTCCAATCTCTCTCCAGCCATCGAACTGTTGCATCCTTCTCCCTATACTACTCTCCCTCTTACTTTAGTCGAGTACCTCCTCCTTTGAGGAGAGTTCGTGAGACTTGTCTTTCCACACAGTCTCATTCTTTCTCTCTCCAACATTTTGACCGTAGACTTAACAGCTATGCTAAATCTTTCATGTATT
>JABUQX010112037.1:0-12500 GCA_015478945.1 Trachelipus rathkii | reverse complement strand
GCCATCATTCCAATTATAGTTAGCGTAAAGCAACGCAAGGCCCCCAATCGGCCCATCAAACATGCCAGAAAAAAAACGAGAAGGGCCAGCGCAGGATGGAGTTTGGAGAAAAGAAAGTATTTAAAATTAAAGATATAAGTTCGTGGTCAGATTTACCATAGGAGCGAAAGCTGGGTATTTTAAGATGAGAAGGGACTATGTGAAAACATAGTTCAAGGTGTTTCAAGAATTGGTTAGGACGATCGGAAATGTGTCAATGTGTGTTCTTTAACTTAGTTGCTCCAGTACGTTGAGAGAATGCTGAATGATTCGCCTCCTCCCCACCTAAACGTTATGAGAGACCCCAACCATCATTTACATTGAATCCCCTAAATAATGACCTCAGATTTGCGATGAAAAGATTATAACAGATTCTGAGAAGTAGTAAGATATTCAAAGAAGAGTGAAAAAATCTGTCTTATTTAGGAGGAACGAGTTACAGAAGCACAGAGTATTGTAGTAGAGAGGAAGAAAGATTTAAACCACAGAAATCGAAGTCTTAGGAAGAAGAATTCAATCACGAGCGTAGTTACAGAGTATTAATGTTACATAGCACACACTCCACCCTTCAGACGGAAATTATGAAAATTATAGTTGATACATCAAAAGATTACAGGATAATCTTAGCATTCTGGAAAGTCTCAGCGACAAGAGCAAAAGCTTAGCTAGAGGTGTAGAGAGTGCTGATTGCTATCCTCTATAAATTCAAGTCTTTAAATTTATTGAAAATGACTAGAAATATTGAAGCCTCCCTTCTCTCTTCTCGTCTCTCTCTCTCTCCTCTCTCTCTCTCTCTCTCTCTCTCTCTCTCTCTCTCTCTCTCTCTCTCTCATCTCTCTCTCCTCCTCTCTCTCTTCTCTCTCTCTCTCTCTCTCTTCCCTCTCTTCTCTCTTTCTCCTCTCTCTCTCTCTGGGTTATTATTATTATATATTATTATTATTATATTATTATTATATTATATTATTATTATTATTATTATTATTATATATTATTATTATTATTAATATTATATATTATTATAATACCAGTTAGCGAAATTGTATCAAAAGAAAAAGTTAGTAGCAAACTGGAAAAAATAAAATACTGTAATCAATTATAATTACCAAGAAATTATAACATCTGGTAATTAAGAACTGCTAATACAATTACAAAAAAACTCTTTTTAATATATTTGAAAAATTTGTTGTTAACAAAAAAAAAAAATAATAATAATAAATAAATTCTCCTGAAATTCAACCCAAAAATTTTCGGATATTACGAAAATTAGCAGGATCTTTAATTATTTATTTTTTAATACAAATTTTTTTTTTCAATCATATGGGGAGTTTATATAAAGAAACCAAAGGACAATTTAAAAATGATATGATGATGATGATGATGATGATTGATGATTGATGATTGATGATTGATGGAAGTCTTTGATGGATTGATGATGATGATGATGATGATGATGATGATGAGATGATATGATGAGATGCATGAGATGATAATAATAATAATTTAATAATAATAATAATAATAATAATAATAATAATAATAATAATAATAATAATAATAATAATAATAATAATAATAATAATAATAATAATAATAATAATAATAATAATAATAATAATAATAATAATAATAATAATTTCTGCTTCTGTTTCCTCATTTTCTCTCAGTAATGAGATGAAGCATTAGGTAAATTATTTAAACATTCAAGGAAAAATAAAAAGATTGAGATTAAGTTAGAGTTTTATGATTAATAATAATAATAATAATAATAAAAAATAATAATAATAATAATAATAATAATTAGATAATATAAAAAAAAATAATAATAATAATAATAATAATAATTAATCATTAATAATTAATAATTAATATAATAATGAAGTCATCATAAAATAATAATAATAATAATAATAATAATAATAATAATAATAATAATAATAATAATAATAATAATAATAATAATAATAATAATAATAATAATAATAATAATAATAATAATTAATAATAAGAATAATATAATATAATAAAGAATAAAAAATAATAATTAATAATAATAATAATAAAATAATAATAATAATAATAATAATAAAATAATAATAATATAATAATGAATAATAATAATAAAAAATAATAATAATAATAAATAATATAATAATAATAATCAATAATAATAATAATAATAATAATAATAATAATAATAATAATAATAATAATAAATAAGGGGAAATAGTTTATTGCGAGTTGCAGTGAGAAATACACGCTTGTATTTTGGTTGAAAGAGTGCATCGAGTGACTGAGGGACTGATTGTCGCAGAACAAGGTGCATTAAAGTGGTAGAGATGTGTTATCAAATTTTCACATTAAAACAAATGAATGAGAAAATAAGGGAGAAGAAGAATAAATTGTATTTAAATTTTATGGGCTTGCAATAGACGTATGACAGGATTAATAGGGAAGATCTGTCGCAGGCGTTCGTGATATATGGTGCTGGTGATAGGCTTTTGAATGGAATAAAAAGTATGTATGTTGATAGTGAATCGTTTGTAAGAATAAATAAAGTGGAAAGAGAATGGTTTAATATTAATAATGGAATGATGCAGGGAAGTGTTTTGTCTCCACGGATATTAATTTGTATTTAGATGGGGTAAGGAAAGAATTAGAAGTACCAAATATATATATAAATAATTATAAATTATATATAGATATAATATATATAAATATATATATATATATATATATATATAATATATAGTACTCATAGGGATAAAAATATATTATGATGGTTAACACAATATAATGATAAAGAGATCTAATATGGAATGAGAATTATAGTAAAGGTTAATAGTGCGATGACCTATATATATACTGTACCTATAAATAATAATATAAAATATTATTATATAAAGTATATATGGGTAATGAGCTTTGCTTTGTTATGTAGTCAGAATCTAGAAGTAATTATATTAGAAAGGAATTTGGTATATTATATGTATCTATAGTAGTATATTTATATAGGCACCAATTGTTTACTGTAAAGTGTTACATTAAAGTTAAAGTGACGAATATCACGGGATCGCTCTAGAAAACCGTGTGCATCAGTGTGTATCCATTGCAGATTAAGAAGTGTAAGCTTACAAAACACGCCCATATACGGAAAAGATCCTCCGAGGAGTTTCCATGCGTTGCTTTGTTGTTTGATCAATAATGATTTATTAGTGCTACTTCTGTTATAATTTATCTATTTTCTTATTCGCTTTTTATGTGGGCTGAACGAGCGACGGAGGCAAGGGGAGGACGAAGTCCCCCCCTGTCGTCTCCGCTGAGCGCGAGAGAACGACTCCTTTCCTATCTTTGCGGAATTTATCTTGACGGTATGTTCCTTTCAATGTATAAAACATATATTAAAAATAAAAAACTATTTATATGAATGCAACCATGTAAACGTTCGGACAAATGTGAGCGGAGAATAATCCCGATAGAAATAATCCTGGTACATCGTATCGTGTCGATATATAATACGGTCTAAACTGCTTTTTAGAATGACAAGGCTACACTGTTGTGTGCATTATGGTAGGAATGTATAGATCTTATGTATATGTATATTATATAATATATATGCAATATTAAGTATAATAATGAGACCTTAGGTAGTAAGCATCATAGTCTGTAGTCCACTATAGGTGTCTTAGCAATATTATAGGTTTTACGTGGGTTTATGCTACATTTGATTTCCTAGTGTGTACAAGTCATTACATGTAAAATATTATACTCGTATATATATATATATATATACTAAGTATAAGTATTAGTCAACTTATAGTTACGGTATTATATAATGTAGATGTGTTAATAAATTAAATTCTAAGTGATAGTATGTATGTATTATATTTAAGTAATGAAGTAACGAATATTTGAATTATAATTTTAAGTAAGAATATATAATATATGAAAGTTTTCACTCAGTTTGTTTAGTAGATAGCATAATCATAAGACACTTACGTTATCTTAGATTCTAACCTTATAATTTATATATAAAATATAATATAAAATTTATTTTTATTCTATAGTTCATAAGTGATCGCGTAGCTAAAGTTGTCATGAAAGATATTATTGTAGCTAGGTGCGACTTGCTTAGTTACCGACATTTTCTCCTAAAAACTTTTTGTGAATTATATATGTCCACTTTACGCTTCTAGTATAATTCAATAGATGCCCGACAAAAGTCCAACTCGATATCTCAACGTCTTCACCAATGACTTATACTGTATCATAATATATAATATATATATATATATATATATATATATACCTAATATATACTATTATATTAATAATTTAATTAATATATATATAGTTATATATATATATTATTTAATATATTATATTATATTATATTATAATATATATATATATATATGATATATTATATATATTATATATATGATATTTAATATAATATATTTATATATATATATATCTATTAATAATTAATATATATATATATATATATTTAATATAATATATATATATATATATATATATATAGTATTATATATATACTATTAATATATATATATAGTATATATATATATATATATTATTAATATATATATATATATATTAATAGTATGATATATATATATATTATTACTATATATATATATAATATATATATATATAATAAAATATATTAATAATATTATATTATATATATATATATAATATATATATACTATATATATATATATATATATAGATTAATAATATATATAACGGTAATATATATATATATATATATTATATATATATTCTATATTAATATTATATATATATATATTATATATTATATATATATTATATAAATAATATATATATAAATTATATATATTATATATATTAAGTAATATTATTATATTATATATATAATATATATATATATATAATATATTATATATATAATTATATATATAGATATATATATTAATATAATATATATATATATATAATTATTAAATATATAAATTTTAATTATAATTATATTAATTATATATAATATATATAATATATATATAGATATATATAATATATATATATATAATATTATACTTAATATATATATATTATTAATTATATATATATATTAATATATATTATCTTTCTTTCTTTATCATCCTATATATTTTTCTCAAGATATGAGAGAGTAAGGAGATGACGCGACGGTGCATCGAGTAAAAGAAAAATAGCTATGTAGTATGAAGAATATGACACAAGTACTGAAAGATATAAGCCCAGCTGACCGCCCCCTTATCTATGTACCAATTTAATTAGTTGAGAACTCAATTCGCAGTCATGAAAAATCACCCTTAAATCTATTCACGGTGAGACTAGACGATATAACGACCCCCACTATGATAGTATCGTCATGATGTAAGGTAGTTCTATTCCCCTTGTGACCAATATGGCGCCACAACCAACCCTACCTCACAATCCCCGCCATTTCATCATCCTTATAACACTTTCTTCTCGCTCATATCTACCCAATACTCACATTTCTCTCTCTCAGACATTCGTTCACCGATCAATTCATTTCTCTTCGTCCCTCCCAGCCTCGAGTTCGTTACCATTCACACTTCAGCATTAGTACACCGCTTAACCAAACCGACTATCATTAATCCTTTCCACATGAACCAAAACCATTTCTCCAATATACTTTACATAATTTATAATAAATTCTACTTCATTACCCCTTCTTCACACCACATACCAACTTCATAGAAGTACGTTCATTCCTACTCGTTTATCAATTCTATCGAACCTAGAGACACAACCACCTTAAGATTGTCATTCGTAGACACATTGAACTTAGAAAGTCTTTTATACATTAGTATTCATAGTTAATTATTTATAGCTTCTATTATGTCCCTATGGTATATCTCAAAAGTAGATCTCAACTTTATATCCTATACAATTAACACAATACAGTTTTAACAAACATATCCACATTATATATACTACAATAAGACAAACCAGTAAAAGACTTAATCCACAAAAACATATACATTCGACCCATACGATATTTTGCACAGTCCACTCTTACCATACCACCTAACACAAACTTTCATCCTCATCCCCACTCTGGCATCGGTCCTGTTCTCACTTTCCTCATCAACAATACCATCATATATTTAACTGTCAGTATACTTATTCCAGCTGCTACACCCATCTAAACATAACTCACACTGAGGAGTGTCCTCACTCACAACATAAACACTAACTCTTAATCTACGTTACTTTCAAGTCCCGTCATCTTTTATCACACCCTGCCAAATCTCATCTACAAAATATCTCTCAAAAACTCTCTTATTCAGTATTCGCCACATACAGAACCAAATCATCGTGATATTATCATAGAGTAGGCACCCTCCAATCATCTATCCATTCTCCACCATATATCTAAACTACCATTATCTGCCATCCCCACACTCGTAAATTACTTTCAATTTATACTCATCCATTATATACAAAATCTGAATTATAAAACTCCCTCTCCCCCCTCCCCCCCAGTAAATTTATATAAAAAAATGGAAGACAGTAACCAACCCTGTCTATACTCGCGCTATAATCCTAAACCATATCCACCATTGAACACATTATTCTTACTACACGCCTTCAATTACATATCATTCGTCATACATACTTTGATTCCATTCAGGAGCCTACCACCGAACACGAATATCACAACCATCGCTAAAACCTTCTTACCAATACTGATATTACGACTATTAGGAAAATAATTTTATTACATTAAAATCACTAAATACAATTTATTATTCTTTTCTCTCATTCATTTTCTCTATCATTTGTTTCAATGTTAAAGATTTACCACACATTCCTATCTACCTCTCTAAACGCTACCTTATATTCTTTACAATCCAATCAGTCCTCTAGATCACTCGATGCACTCTTTCGGACAAAATACCAGGGCATATACCCTTTCCCTACAACATACTCAGCAACTTATTCCCCTTTCTCCCTCTTAACCTATACTTAATTATAAGGTACTTATAATTACGCTCCCCCTCCAATCCCTTGGAACTTAATACCCTCCATAACGCGATTATTTAAACCAACCTCCAATTCACAATCTATAATCACATCCTCGCTCATCCGTTCTTGATCATTATTTCATCAAGTAATATATTCATCTAGTACTGCATAGATTATAACACCATTCTTCAACTTTTCACTTCCTACCCATTACCTCCTCACTTAACTAATAACCTCATCATCTAAATACCTATACCTTCTATAATATGTACATCAAACCCACGCACATTCACTATCACTCATCTTCAATACTGTTATATAGTGTAGATTCTTCGAAGTGTTCTTATTCCACATCTCCCCTTCTTACCATCACTCATATCATTATACATCAGTACAGTAAGCCACCCATCCTCATATTTCATATATTACTAAGCAGAATTCCCCTTATTCTTACATTCTTAACCTTTCGCGCTCCTTCCAGAAGAGCTTCCTTATTTCCTTTGTAAGATCCCCATTCATCCTCCTCCAAGCATGTTCATACCTCTTGTTTTCTCTACTTCGTATAACACCTTTGTATTTTTTTTCCTCATTATATAATTCCAAGTGATCTTTCTTTGTAAGTACTCATGCATTGCTTTTAAGTTACATTCAACCAACGCTTTCTTTTTACTTAACGCTTCATCACCTCTTCATTCCACTATTCACCTGTTAACACTTCTTACTTCCTAATAATCATACTTACCACAATCACACTTTGCACTACTAAACTAATATTGAGCTTAATTCATTGCCCCAGATTTTCGTATCCAACTTGTTCACATTCAACTACGTATTTTTACTATAGGCGAGCGCGTATTTATATATACTACAATACTTATCTCCTTAATTGTCTGCTCAACTTAACTTTCTTCACTCTTAAGTTTACCTAACTTCCTTTCGTATCACCTCCCTCTCCATCCAAGCCCCCTACTTAATTTTACAAGAACAACATAATGATCCGAAAAATCCCATTCCTTAAACCCTCACTGATTTAACATCAACACATACTTCAACATCTTGCCTTCGTCACCAACACGTAAATCATCCATACTTTTCTCTATCGATACCATCTCTAACAACACCAACTTAGTTAACTTATGGATACTTCTATGTGTATTTAAAAGGATCAAGATACGTTTATATTATATCATACACATAACATACTCATTCCATCTTCATAACAGATTACATATCATCACTTTCACTACCATTCTGCATTTCTCCAGCCACCCCTAAAACATCCTGTATTATTACGCAATCTCCATTTTTGATCTTACACCTAATACCTAACCATTCAGGTCCCCAAACTATATTCATATCTGAGCTCCTTTACTCATCACCCATCTAGAACATCATTCAGATTATCCAAAAATCGTCAACTTCATTATCAATACAACAACGTTATTCCCTCAGTACAGTACCTATATATTACGTTACACCAACCATCAAAATACCTTGACCTTTTCAAACTATTAATTATCAAAACCATTAGAATTCGTAGGACTCAGCACAATCTAAAAGGTCTACCATGCTTCGTTATACACAGGTTACTATTCAAATTGAAACTCCTTCTCTTCCCTCTCATTCATTTCCACCACCAGCACACACAACATTCACATCATACCAACTCTAAGTTTCAAATTTCCTTTATCTTTTTATTATCATGTCATACAGCGAGCAATTCAAATTGCCCTTTCTAAATATATTCACATCTCCATCTCTCATCTTCTTCACTCACATTTATCCTCTACATTCACATGTACCATACGTATTCATTACAAATTCGCCGAAAGATACTTAGAAGGACTCCGTATACGGCTGAATCACGACCTTCTCGAGGCCCTTGCTATTAGAGCATTCCTATGTCTCAATAGAGTAATATATTGTAATAGTAAGTCTCATAATCACCCAACCTATCACCGTCCCTTAGTCGGCGCCTAACGACACAGCTAATGACATGACGATGTGGGCAATTACTTTCTCTACCCCCACACAACCAGGGATTGATAAGATGTCTAGAGTAAAGTGTTTATCTATAAAGTAAGGGGTTTACTTTTAAAGTATTGAGTTATTAATGATATGTGGATAAATTAGTATAGTTCATATTAATTAAATTAATGTATTGCCTATAATGAGATAATGTGTAGTGAGTAAAATAAAGGGGGGGAATTTATTTATATTTTTGTAGTAGTGTATAACGCAAAAGATAATAAATGACGCACCATTAAAAATAAATGTTGAATAGGTAAATTTTCATCGACTTCGAGTTTGCGTGTACTCTCCCTACTAATAATTTATATATATATATATATTATAATATATATATATATATTATTAATATTATTTAATATATTATAACTATTATATTATATATATATATATATATATATATAGTATATATATATATACTCTAATATTAATATATATAATAGTATATATATATATATATATATATATATTAATTAAATATATATAGATATATATATTTAATATATATATTATATAAAATCAATATATTAAAAATACAATAATTATATATATATATATTATATTATATATTACTATTATATATTATAATATATATATTATATATATTATATATATATATATATATATATATATATATATTTATATAAGTATATATATACTATATTATATATAATAATATATATATATATATATATAACTGATATTATATATATATTAATATATAATATATATATATATACTACATATATATATATATACATACATACAATTATATATTATATATATATATATATTTATAATTAAATATAATATATATTAAATATATATCTTATAATATATATAATTTATCTCTACTATATAGTCTTTACACAACACAAAATATAGCTTAGTATCGTACACTAATAGGAAATAAGTGTTATATATATATATATGATAATAAAATAGTACATAGTATATATATAAATATATAATAATGGTAATTAAATTTAATCATCAAAATATATACTTATATATCGTATAACTATAATATCATATAATCATATTTTAATATTATCTTATGTTACAATTTTATATATATTATCTTATAAAAATTAAAGATAATATTAATTTTTTACTGAACACAGATAGTGAGTTTTATTAAGGATCATCTATTCTATTAACATTTAGTTATATAAAAAATAAATTTATGTATGTTTTGCTCATGACAAACTAAATTCCTTCATCTTGTTCATAAGAGTCCTTTCCAACTTCAATATTCTTTGTTGCAGGATTTATTTGATTTCAAAAAGCTAAAAATATTTGTTGATTATGTGTTTGTAGGTAGCTTCTTTATTGGTCATCTCTATTACCACCATTTTTCTTTCTCTTTTCATTTTTCCCCAACCAAAAATTTATTCCCCAAACAGGAAATTTAAAAAAAAAAAATTTATTTGTCTTGGTTTTTCTTTTTCTTGCTTTAACCTTTCCCCCAATTTTTTGAGGATGTATGATTCATTATTTTGTTGACTGCTTGCTCTTATTTTTTAGCCAAAGAGCAATCTTAACTGATATCTGTCATTAAATAACTTCAAGCGGTTCCTTTTACCCTTCTCTCCAATTGTTTCTTCCCGTATAATATTTGGTATTTCCTCTCAAGTATTTTTTTTATGTTGAAACACATTGTAATAGGTACATCGTAGTTTTGTTCGTTCTCCACGCGTCAAAACATATAATGTGCCGCAAACTAATATCTAAGCCAGCTCATCAGCACTCATCTTAATTTTCATGTTTTGCTTCTGCTTCCTTTGCTATCATAAGTTGGCCCAAAAAAAAAAAGATAAATTAATTAATATAATATATATAAGTAGATTATAATTATGATAGTAATTAATCAGAAAATAATATAATATAGTTAATAAACTTCAAATAAATATAATAATAATAATAATAAAAATTATATAATTTCAATATATATATAATTATAATATAATAATTATATAATTATATATTAATAATAATAAATTAAATAATATAGTAATAATATAATAATATAATATATAATAATTAATCATATAAATTACTCAGTCAATCCATAATATATAATAAATAATAATAAATAATTAATAATTAATATATATATTCATATAGGTGATGATCGAATCAAATAGATACATACCACTCTCCTATAATTTGTGTTTATATCCCTAACTCTCTCTATGCTCTGTAACACAGAATAACTACCCTACTCTGCTATTACTAATGTCAAATGTACAGTACAAATACCGATTACCGTATTTTCATTGTTAAGTTAGCTCTTAACTTATATAACACTTATTAATCAAATGTCATTATCGATTATATATATATATATATATATATATATATATATAATATATATTATATTATAAATAATATATATTATATATATATATAATATATATATAATATATTATTAATATATATTATTATATAATATATATATATAATATATATATATATATATATTTAGTATATATATATATATGTAATATATATAATCTATATAATATAATATATATAAATATATATATATATTAATACTATATATATATATATAGTATATATATATAATAATATTTATATATTATATAATATATAATATAATATTCTTTCTTCTTTATCTTCCTTATATTTTCCCAAGAAGGGATTAGTAAGGGCGCGACGGGCAATCGGAAAAGTAAAAGCAGTAGAAAGAACATTGACCACCAAGTCGAAAAGAAAGCCAGGTCTTACCGCCCCTCTGTATCATTAATTAGTGAGAACTCATCCCAGCGGAAAATCCACCCTAAAGCTTCACGGAACCGCGACGGACCCCCACTATGGCATATGGTCAGTGTAGGGTTCATCCCTTGGGCCAGGTGGCCACAACCATACCCCTCAACAATCTCCCGCCATTCACTCCTGTTATACACTTTTCTTCTCGCTTCTACCAAACTCACATTTCTTCTCCTCGATCCAGACATTCATTCACCGACTCAATCCACTTTCTCTTCGGTCTCCCCGCGATCGGTTCCCAACACACTCTCCACTATACATCCGCTTAAAACCCACCGACTATCTTCATCCTTTCCACATGACCAACCATCTTCAACATACTTCATTTATTCTCTCATTACCCCTTTCTTCACACCACCTACAAACTCTCTAATACGTTCATTCCTCTCTTTACAATTCTTCTCACACCTAGCACACCCCTAAGATTGTCCAATCTGAACACATTAACTTCTAGATCTCTACTCTTATTCCAGACCATACGTCTCGACTACCTAACAAATACACAGGTAACAACATACCCTCATGTAAGACTCTTGCACACTAAGACTTAGGCCCTTTACATTCACCAACGATTTATTGCACCAGCCACCTTCCTG